>JTDE01002177.1:92441-104928 GCA_014338405.1 Paragonimus skrjabini miyazakii | reverse complement strand
AGTTTATACTTCACTCAATGATCATCGGTAGTTTATTGCGCACGCTTTTACATAAATCACCGTTAAGTATGTTTCATTCAGGTGACCAAGACGACCGAGGCGCAAAATCCCACCTTAAGTGATGCTGAAATAAATATATCAGCTTGGACGGTGTATCAATTGCATGGAACGTATAATGTATACGATGAGTACTGTCGATTCTGCAACCAAGCAACAGCAGATGATTTGGTAGGCAAAGTTCAGTACCAGCTAGAGCTATTCAAACCGTTTTGTATCAACTCAAAAGTGCCGCATAGTGCTGTTGGGTCCACCACAAAACGCTATTCGGCAATATAATTGCGCCACATAGGTGGCTTGCCAGTCTCACTTAGATTAGTGTTACATGTTACTGGCCATCAATATCTGAGTGCGTTCGCAAACGGTTTATCAGTCTAAGCACAGACACTTAGCACCAGCGCTACCAATTCCCTGAGAACACTTTCACATCGCACAGGTTATTCCGAATGTTTGTAAATGTATTTCCTCAGGTCCCGACCTCATATCTCGTCTAACTGTCGCGCTGCATTGTTTACTATTTGGGAGGCAAAAGTCGCGATATCCCCACAAACAAGTGCGATTTGAACATGATTATCTCAAATGACGTCAAACAAGAACACCGTCTCGGTATTCGGGTTACTCACCAAATTGTTTGGATGGCATTGCTTAGGTTGTTTCACTAACGTGCACAGTAAGTTAGTGCTCTTCTACTTTGGGCTGGGTATCCAATTTTGCCTCTAATAATTTGTGTGTGGATATAACTCGTACAAAGAATTTACAGCTAAAAAATTCCAAATAGTTTAATATATAGCGTACTCCGGTATACCCGGAAAGTTTCAACAAAGTGAAGGAAATCTCAGTGTGCCACAATCATTATAAGGTACCTGGTTTTGTGTACAAGATCACAATACAACTTCAACAGCATAGCGCACAGTAGTAACTCACGGAAGCAAAAAAATCGAAAGAGTCGATGTAGAATAATGACACCGTTGAGCTGTTGGGGCTTCTGCTTATCATATACTTTGACAATCATTCACAACTGAGACATATTGTGAGTTTGCTGCTTCTTCTTCTATTTTTGTTGTTTCACCAACAGTTTCAAATGACATTCAACAAATCTTCCACTGCACAGGATTTTACTGTGAACCAGTCAGCCAGTTTAAAAGCAAAACCTGATTAAGGCACGCCTCGGTGTGTTTCTTCAGTATAGTTGGCACGTAACCCGAGCAAGTTCAGCGTTTATTTGACTAGGTTGCGTGCTCTGAATAAATCTACTACTTTGTCAGTCTCCACAAGTTGTACAGTTGAACCTGCTACAAATCGGGTCGACCAGCTGACAAGGAGATATTGAAATTGCAAATGCATCCAAAATTAGCAAACTGGTAATTTGTACAGCATGATGACATTTCTGTAAACCAAAGACAGGGCTGAGCATGCGTCATTTTCTGGTGGTGACTATCCCTTTAAATCAGGTACACGCACTTCCTAGGATGTTGATTCGCAGGTCAACAAGCCATCTGCGTACGTACGGAACAATACTTTGATTTATTCATAATAAACTATGTTAATTTGACGCACGATAATGTGTCTATACTGATCCAATTAACTGTGACAGTGATACATTCAGTGACAAGTAGTCACATTCAGTGTTTGACAATGACGCTTAATTTGACTTGTGTTGGAAAGGATCTATGTACCTGGCAGTTGACTTATCTACCAGCATGTATCATATTGTTCAACGCAGCTGTGCGCATCACATGTTTTACGCCGATTAAAACACACATTGATAGGCCAGACATTGTAAATAACCACACACACCTAACAGATAAACAGCCATGCCTTTAAACTCATGCAGCTATCTCATCATTGTTAGATGCAGACTTGTAAAGGATAACTGATATCCATCATCATATTAGGCATACTTATGTCCGCAATAATGTATCTCCCGAGACTGCATGATTTTAGTTGTAGTAAGTTGCTTTTATTATTGTATAACACTTTTGTTGATTGTCGCATCGTTGTGTTGTATCATTCATATCATTTTATAACGCACTTTTGTATTATTGTATTACTCGCTTTTGTAGAGTGTCGCACCGCTGTATTGTATTGCAGTTTCAAACGAGCTCGGTTAAATAAGTTCTTGCTATGGATAACCTTGGTTCTAATTGCGGGGAATGTAAGTGTAAGCCGGTCAATGAAGTTGTCCAGTGCGATAACGGTGCAAAATGGTATCACAGCCGGTGCTCCAAACTGACCGAGGCTACAGTAAGGTTGTACATACAGCATAAACAGTTGAAGTGGGTCTGCTCTCACTGCTGTTCATTGGCGAAGTCTTCTCACGATTGCTACGTAATTCTGAAAGCCACTGGGGTATTGATGGTAAAGAAAGTAGTCAAAAAGTTCCTGTTGACCAGACAGATTGTAATAAAGAGAAGGTAATTGCAAAGCAGAGAGAAGAGATAGCAGCTCTCAAGTTCAGGATCGACGGACTTGTGGACGACACATTGAAACTGCGCCTTGCCGGCGAAAAAGTAATTGAGAGATCCCGTAACATTCTGGTCCTCCACAATGAAGAGCCAGTAGTCAGAGAGATAAAAAAAGAAAGAAGCTAGATAGAAGGGGGGTGAAGGAAATTCTCAGGATGGCAGAGTCGTCTGCAGCCGCAGGTATCAAACGCATACATACAGTATGTAGCTGGAAACTGAGCAATTCCACTGGAGCTCAAAATCGGACACATCCATTACTTATCCAGCTTATACAAGTCTCCCAAAGGGACTACGTACTCAGCAAGACTGACAGAGTACATGAACTGTCACATTCTGGACAACAAAATTGACTCAGAGTATGGTGGAAAGTCAGCGTTACCACCGAAAACAACAGCCGGTAGTGTTTCAGGTAGACCGTGGGTCCAAGTAAAGGACATGTCCGTACTAGCGACTCCATTTTTCCGGTGCGAAAGACAAGCTGAGTTACCGGAAAATGTCACGGATGTTGGATCTAGAATGATCTCATCCGCGACTACATCTATTACGACAGCAGTATATAGTAGCGGTAGATCAGATGCTGGCTGTAATAAGGTAAACACCGTCTGTATGACGGAACAGAAAACCAACAAAACACGGGGGAGCCAGGAAGCTTCAGTTAGTAGAGCAATGTCGGAAAAAACACGAAACTGATGACAATTAAGGCCAAACCCCACGGGACAGGGGTTGTCCCTGCTAGTAAGCCCTTAAAGAGGAGCCAAGCAATCTGCCACAGTCAGGTTGCTGCTGAGGATTTCGCACGACCACTGACGTTGACAGTGCAGAAGGAAAGGGATACCGAGCCAAATGAAAGCGGTAGGGTTGCTGTGGTCGAAGGAGTCGAAAAGCTTAAGGAAGTAGTGGAGTCAAACGTTTCAGTGTTGGACGGAAGAGCTACTCAAAAAATGGGCAGTCCCCTCGGGTGGGGGACCTGAGGGTAGTTCTGACACAATGAAGTTATCCGAACAAATGCTGTATGGAAAGAACCTCCAGTTTTGATATACAAATGCCTGCAGCGTTAGCAACAAGCGAGGGGAGCTGAAGGAACGTAGTAAGGGTTTCGATGTCATAGCTGTGGCTGAAACATAGCTAAAACCGGAAGTGGCTTTGGGGAACTGCCCTCCAGAGAACTTTTCCGTCTACGTGTAGGACCACAGGGATGGGCGTGCGGGTGGGAGGGTCTTGCTGTTGGTAAGCAATCAGTACAAGCAGTGGGAAGCCCCCTTCTCACTAACCACCCCAAACGTATATGTAGAAAGTCATTAAAGAAAGACTTATAGTACTCATGGACCAGTTTGCACCCCTAGTACCAAGGAGAGCTCGAAATCGTCCGCCCTGGTGGAGACAAACGGTGCGTAGAGCGCTTTTCAACAGAAACAAATGGTGGAGGGAATACAAAATAAACGAAAGCCATCGTAACTGGCTAAAGTATAAAGCCTGTAGGAATGCAGCCTGAAAGGCCCAACGCCTGACAAAATACCGCTTTAAAGCAGGCATTGTGCACAAGGCAAAAGCAGCTCGTATGTTCGTATGTTCAGTCCAAGGGAGCCTGTGGTGGTAAACCAGCCATCGATTAAACAGAGAAAGCCAACATGCTTCGTGAATTTTTCCAGGGGGTTCACAGGAGGGACGACGGCAAGATTTTGCCAACATTGGTAGAGTTCATTGTGGAAGAAGTTAGAAAGGTCCTAGGCTCTATTAAGCCCTCAAAATCCACAGGAGCTGATGGCATCCATCCGGGCATTGTTAAGCCATTAGCCGAAGTTCTTCAGCGTCCACTATGGAAGCTGTTTATGACGTCCTCAAGGGAGGGAAAAATCCCAGGTGAGTGGCGCGTAGCCACGGTTGTCGCTATTCATAAGGGAGGCTTGCGAGATAAACAAAGTAATAACAGACCAGTGAGCCTGACCAGCATGGTTGAAAAATGCCTAGAACGGCTAATTAAGGACAAATTTTCGACATATCTTGTTGAAAACAACCTTCTTAGCATTGCCCAACACGATTTTCAGAAAAGGAAATCATGTCTTTCCAACTTTTTGTACCTCATGGATGAGGTCACGAGACGATTGGACGAATGCCGGAAATTCGAAGTTTGCTATATGGATTTCAGCAAGGCCTTCGATTCAGTCAATCACCGTTGTCTCATCCACAAAATGAAGTGGTTTGGTATCTCCAACCTAGTAATTGGCTGGGTAGAAGACTTCTCACACAACAGGGTCTTTAAAGTAGAGATTGGATACGGATTCTCTGAGGTAGGCACAGCCCATATTGGCGTCCCTCAAGGATCTAGTGAGTGGACTTGGCATTCGCAGATGTCGTTAAGATAGCAGGGTCTACAAATCGTGCCGCGTTAACGCAGGATCTGAAGGCAGTAGCAGAGTGGTCTGTTAAATCGGACCTTCCATTGAATGCCGCCAAGTGCCAAATGATAACTGGAAGCTTTGAATCCCTGGAAGTACCCGGTCCCCAGGGTCATTTCACCACTGGATGCGTAGAAAAGGCGCTAGACCTGCGAGTATTGATCAAAAACGACTTCAAACCCTCAGCCCAATGTGCAGCGGCTGCACACAAAGCCCGTAGTGAACTGTTTAGTCTTAAGCGAGTTTTGGCTGACAAGCAACTGGAAGTATTCCTGCCGTTATACAAAGGCATTATTCGGCCTTACCTGGAATACTGCTTGCAGGCGTGGTATCCCTACCTACGTAAAGATATCCAGCGCGTTGAGAGAGTGCAACAACTCGCGACTGGAATAATCATAGGATTTAAGGGTAAACATTATCATGACCGATTAGAGGAGCCCGGATTGTACTCCATGGAAAAGAGGAGACTGAAAGGTGATCTCATCGAGACCTTCAAAACATTGAAAGGCATAAGTGGTGTAAACTCCACAGACTTGTTTGCACAAATGGGTCAAGAAGCCATCACCAGAGGCCACAGTCTCCGAATGAAGAAAAGCAGGGCTCGTTTAGACGTACGAGCAAACTTCTTCAGCAACCGGATAATTAATGCGTAAAAAAAGCTCCCAGATGAAGTTGTACATAGCGATAGTGCGATCTCATTCAAAATTTGGCTGGATAAAGTTTGGCAGGGGATCTTACCAGATCTTCTTTGGCACAGCGCACGAGACTTGGCAGGTAGTGGTAGCATGCAGGAAAGTGGCAGCGTATAGACTCGTTTTTGTCATGGAGTCAGTGTTTCAGGTCACATCTATGGCAGAGTGGCCGTGTAAGCATACTCACATGCCGTAGGTAATCTAACACAGACGTATATGGTCAAGCATTCCATTGTAATGTATGGTGTGGGGAGCATAGGTTTTCAGGTTGAGAATGGAGGCTGGTCGGATGGCATCACCTCAGTGTTTCCTGGGCGATGGCAATAACGATGATTTATGTAACAGCGTGCGCAATAAACTACCGATGATCATTGAGTGAAGTATAAACTGAGGCATCAGACTAACACATATCGTTAGACAGTTTTGTTACCGATAACAAGTCCGCTTTATAGGAGTTGGTGACAATGCTTCCGATCGTAGGTTTTATCTTCATCTTACCGGTTGGACTGAGTATGTTTACTGCGTGGTCACAAAGCCAGACAAGGTCTTTAATTCGTTACTCATTGGCCATGTGCTCTTCGCCGATCAGAGTGTGCATGAGTGTCTCCAAGCGATCATTTATCGCATGAGACTATTAACCTTTTCGATTAAACTAAAATTGATAGCGGCATTTTGCTTTTGGTTTATAGGACTGATTTCAGCGAAAGGAACTGTTTTCGATGAATTCCCATCTTGAGCTGGTACAATCATGTATCAAGTCAAGTGACAGTAAGGGGAAGTTATTGATCAAAAGTAGTACGAGGGTAAGGCGATTTGGTAAAACACAAACACGACTTCGTTGTGGTTATGCTCACAGAGAAGTCAGTGTTAATTGTGGTGAGTTGGGAGGAGGTACTGCTGATCGCATCAGTTAGTTTGCGCGTTATCAGTTCGGCTGTTGCGTCTCTTTTGAACGACAAAATTATATGGATCCTTTTCTTATCAATTGTGTTTATTGGAACTTGCATTGGTTTCTCACAAGTCTGATAGATAATATGCCTAACTATGCTACCTCATTTTTGATCTATTCACTTAACTGTTTCTGTGGTTCAACTGTTATTGGTCGCACCACTGGGCATTTATCGGAGAGAATTTCTGAACACGCTTCGGCGTAGCTTCAATCTGGAATAACAAAGAACATTAACTCATTCATTCTGGCCCACATGGTTGACTGCGACAGACACGCGTCTTCTACCGTGCCCCGGTCACCGAATCACGCAGATCAAGTGGCGCATCCTGAATATACAACAGAGACGGTCGCTATCCGATTAATGCAACCGGATTTGTGTGTTCAAAAACAGCTCGCTCACACCTTGGGATTACCATGGTCAATCACGTACACTCAACCCACGTGACAAGCTGATCCCGTCCCCCCAATCCACTTCAATTAACACTGGCTTCATAGAACCTACCTCATCTGTGATTATAACCACAATGAAGTCGTGTTTGTGTTTTATCCGATCGCCTTACCCTCGCAATATTTTTGAACAATAATTTCCCCCAGTGTCACTTGTTTTGATATATTATTCTACCAACCTAAGATGAACATTTATCGCAAACAGTCCTGTTCGCTTAAACCAAAGTTGTTGCGCATCATTGTTGCGGGATTTTCAATTACTTTATATGGCATAATTGACTGTTGAACTATAATTGATATCTTCAGAATGAATTTGAATACATGGTTACCGTGGTGTACCATATAGCACACGAATATGAGAGCGAATATTCCGAGCTAGATTTGTGTGGACGCTGACAACACACGAATGCTATAAACCTTCCTTCCCCAGTTACGAATTTGAATAATGAAATGAGAAGACCGGTTTTAAAAGATGGTAGTATCATTTCGTATGTTCTCGTCAGTTGTTGCACATAGGAGCGGTGGATATCAAAAGTATTTGACAGAAATATGTTCATACATCAATTCAGTGAATACACCAGTCTCTTGTTAGTCAAAACCATGGCAAACGGAAATTCAAGGTCAAACGCTTTTGCACACAGAGGATGGGTGTGTTACGCACGACCAGCGGCTCCTCGAGTGACTTAAGGATGACAGGCTTGTGATGACGCATCAACACACGAAAAGCGTTTGTCGGGTCCACCACATGACCGGTCTCCAGCACGTGTCTAACGATCGAAGAGGCTGGCTTGCGTTGTTTGGTGGGGTCGCGTCGTGTCACGCCACACATCAAGTCCTCGATATATTTGGGCACGTGTTCCTTCGTGCTAAATCGCAGGGATCGATCATTTTTCCTGAAGGATACGTCACCGCAACTGCAGGTGAACTGCTAGATTCAATGTGAACTGGACAGTTCTAGAATCCGAGTCTTAGTGTGAGGAAGTGTGAGTGATATGATACGATTGAGTGAACGCAATGTAGCTGCAGTGTACGTCCGTTGGATGACCTGTGTCAGTCGCCGCGTTAGAAACGACATATTACTATCTCCTTTGTACAGTAACTGCATGTACACCGATTTCTTCGAAACAGACGTTTCCTGTGGGTATATTACTTTCGGTTTGCTGTGAAAGTCAATGAAACCCAGTGGATAACCGTTAGACGCCAGATACTGAGCACCATGCATTATCTCAGCCCACACACAACCATGAATAATCGTAACACAAGTAATTCGACACTGCATCGGCCGTCTCGCAGTATGAACCGGGTCGCCTTATCTGCTGCATACAGCAGGGTGGATAGGCGAAAACATGCTACTGCTGACCCCTTCCCCACCGTCCTATCAAATTTAGTTCTCAGGCCCCTCCCGACCTCCATTTCTGATAGTTTCTTCACAGGTCCCACAACAGATGTAATCAACCGTGGTAACACTGAGCCGGTCAGTTCCGTCTCTTACCAATCAATTTCTGGCCTCCCTCGTCCCTTGCTTAGACCCAGAATGCGAATTAATATAAGTGCTTTCAACGTTCGCACGCTAAAACAGATAGGTCAACAGGCCGATCTTACTCGAACGTTAGACTCATTGCATGTCGATGTCTGCTGTATCTCAGAGACTAGAATCCAGGACAGTAGTCAACGTATGGAACCAGCAGCACCCGCATTGTCTACCCGATATTGGTTATACACTTCGAGTGACTCCACAGCCACCGTTACAGGTCAGACTGGAGTAGATGTAGTCCTCAGCCTGACGGCTGCAGCCGTATTGATAGACTGGATCCCTGTTATCAGCAGGTTTTGTGCCGTCCGCCTGGTAGGTTCAATTAGGACCAGCTCGAGACGCAAGACTTTCAGAAATTTATTCATTGTGTCTGCTTACGCTCCTACTGACTGTAGTAACATCGGCGTCAAGGACATATTTAACTCAGATCTGGTCGCTCCCCTTCGGTCGACACGTGGCTCTGATATAGTCGTTCTGGTCGGAGATATGAATACCCAGGTGGGTCGCCTTAGGTGGCAGGTTTGGGATAGCGTCACATCGGTTAGATAATGGCGGGCGATTGTTGCATCTGTGCGCTGAGCATAAGCCATTTTTAGCCAGCACTAGTTTTAGGCATCTTGCCTGTCAATGCTATACTTGGCGCCCGCCTTCTCCGAATCAGGCCTGGTCTCAGATAGACCACATCGCTGTTAGTTATAGGTGGCGTGGTTCCATCCAATACTGTCGTTCTTATTGGAGCACACACTGGGATTGAGATCATGCGTTGGTACACTGTCGTTTCGTTCTTATTTCTGCTGGACAACGACCCCACCGACAACAACAACTGGCTGTTGAGAAACTGGCTTTACCATCGGTAAAGCATAAGAACCAAACCAGCTTAGAAGGCTGTCTTAGTGGTATGCACTCCAAAGATCCTGATAGCTGCTAGACGCAAATTTCACAGGCCATTTGAGAAGCAGGTGCTGTAGCTTGCGGCACAGGGGTACATGGGCTAAACAAATATTGGATTTCAGAGTAATCTCTAGAGTTGTTAGAAGCCAGACGGAAGGTTCCTCATGATAGTTCACATAATAGGTCTAGAAGAGATATACGTGGGAAACTGAGACGTAGTCTAAAAGCTGATCGTGAAGCTTGGCTAGTGAAAATTGTTAGAGAAATGGAAACCACTTTTGTCTCAGGGAACACCGGCAAACGCCTCAGGCTGATCCGTGTCACTGGTCCCAGGCGACCGTCTGTCAGTGAAACTATCAGCGAGGCAGATGGCACACTAATTTATAATAAGTCTAGAAGGTCAGTGCGTTGGGCGGAACAATTTGAGGGTCAATTTAGCTGGCCTCATGCTTCCATTGTGTTGCCGCCACAAACTTGTGGTGTAGCACCCTGGTCCGTAGATTTGGAACCGCCCACTGAGATTGGAGTTCGCAATTACCTTCCGGTTCTCAAACCTAATAGGTCTGCTGGCCCACACGATCTCATGCCGGCACTTTTCAATAAAGGTGAGGAGGCATTAATAGAGGCTTTGACTCAGCTGTTTCAACTTGTGTGGATGACAGAGATCATCCCTCCGTGCTTGGGTCATCCGGTAATAGTTCCCATATTTAAAAAAGGATCTCGGGACTCTTGTGAAAACCGTAGGGAAATAAGTTTGACTCCAGTCATTTCAAGGGTTCTGGCATCCATTATATTTCATCGAGTAATTGCAGTTCGTGAGGTAAACATTAGAATAGAACAGGCGGGGTTTCGCCATGGGTGGGGATGTATAGATCACATTTTACCCTGCGTCAACTTTTGGAGTAGCGTCATGTGTACCACCAGCCAACAATGGTCGTATTTCTCAACTATAAAGATGCGTTCGCTCCGGTCGATCGATCTACACTTTTAGAGTCGCTTAAAGTTTGGGATTTGCCGCTTTATTCCCATTCTTCAGCTCAGGTTATGGTTTACGATGAATTATCTGACAGTTTCAGCACCATGGACGGCGTATATCAAGGCTGCCTCCTTTCACCATTTTTGTTCATTTTCGTCATGGACGAAATAATGGAGGACTGTCTTTGGCACTCGAATGATATCGGTGTAGACTTCCCACCTGGTGAGAGACTGAGTGATATTGATTACGCTGACGACCAGGTGTTGCTGTTTGACAACTTTCAGGCGGCACAAACAACGCTGTTTCACGTTCTGCTAAGTTTTCCGGAATACGTTTTGCAGCCTCGAAATGCAAAGTACTTCTGCAAGGTTGCTGTGATTACGTAGATTTTATGTTAGATAATGAAGTCATGGACGTTGTTAACCGATTTGTTTACTTGGGAAGCTGTGTCAGCGGCGGCGGCGTCCGCGAATGTTTATGGAATGAAATAGAGGCACGTATTACCAAGGCTGGAGCTGTGTTTGCTAATCTGAGACACCTATGGCGAAAGAGATGTATTTTCCTGAAACTTAAGATTGCGTATATCAGACAACAGTCAGGGCTGTGTTTCTTTACGGCAGCGAAACCTTGCCGCTCATGGTATAGGACGTGGACTGTCTTCAAGTATTCGACCACCGATGTCTGCGTTCAATTGTTCCTATCGAGTGGCATCAGCGAGTAAGCAACGAGAAAGTTAGGAAGCGGGTGTTTGACACGAGTTCTTTTGATCAATCCTTTAATTCGTATACACGTATATGGTTAGGTCATGTACTACGGATGCCAGCTGGTCGTTTGCCGCACCGGGCACTGTTTGCCGACACTGCGGCCGACTAGCGAAAGGTGCGAGATGAACAGGTGATGACCTGGTGTAGAAAAATGAAATCGTTCACGAAGTGATTGGTCACTGTAGATCGAGTTCGTCTCCCAGGCTGGAGCCCTCGCTACTCGCACAGTCGATGACTTGAGACGTTAGGTGAGATGGTGGCTAACCGAACTCAGTGGCGTGAATGTTGTCGTTGTTTGGCCTAGTTGTCTGTGAAGTGAGTGCACTTACTTACGCGGCCCGGTGATAGCCGTAAGGAAGCTGATTTGCTGATGACGTCTTACTTTCACTTACAGCTCGGTTGTTTATTTAGAAGGTGTCGGCGACCTGATGTTATATGACTGAATATAGACGTAGATATTTTTAGTAGTTAGTTTCATTCCCTTCCCCTTCTTTTTATTGCTCTCTTCTCATATGGATTTTTTTCTCTTTCCTTTTTTCCTCCGTAGTTGTGTGACCGTTAAGTATCAGTATGAACCACTGATGTATTTCCGTCTATGATGATAATGATGAGGACCAGGGTCTCACGAATAAATTTCAACTCTGTATCAAGTGCATAATTTGTACAAATAGTTCGCACTCTGTGAAATAGACAACGAACCAGCGAGCGTTTGTGTTGTGTAGGTGAAAAACTGTTGAAAATCAGATATTGTCCTCCTCAGGTGGACTTACGATGTACGGATTGACACGCTGTACCATCCTTCCGTTGCCTGATGTTGATATCAAGAAAGGCGAGCGTGTCTCGCATTTCCAACTCAGATGATAACGTTAGATTTTGGTGCGAAGAGTTGAATAAATCTAGCAGTTTTTCTATTGTCTTTTTGGCGTGTGTGAATACTATTATGTCATCAACATATCGACGATGAATCGGGATGTCGTGAAGTGTATTCGCATGGCGGAACTCAAACATAGACATGAATATTTCAGCCACAATTGGTCCCAGAAGGCTACTCATCGCAACCCGGTCTATTTGTTTGAATTCTATGTTTTTACAGCAAAAATTGATATTTTCAATACAGAATAATATCAAAGGTTTCAATATATTGATTGGGATATGATGCCTCATGTAATGAACTAGTGCACGGTCACAGATAAATTCAACCGTCTCCCTCAATGGCACATTCGTGAAAAGCGAATTTACATCAAGGGAGCACATAACTTTTCCTCTCATGTCAGCATTATCTAGAATTTCACACATTTCAAACGTGTCTTTTGGGC
>JTDE01002177.1:47713-78642 GCA_014338405.1 Paragonimus skrjabini miyazakii | reverse complement strand
CAGAGACTGACGCTTTCATCCTGCATTGGAGGCTGTCGTGTGAAGTAACCAGTCGTATTGATTTTGCTGCAGGAGTGCAAAGTAAACCTGCCGAGAGAGGACCTCATTAGAGTGACTGAGACAGAACGACCAACATCGCAATAAGGTCACCTGAGAGATTGTTAAAATTCACTGGAAACAACTTTAGTATTATCTCGTACACTTTTTAAATCTAGACTTTCGATTATTTCGCCGTGTTAAGAGCACTGGGTCATTAGTTCTGCCGGCCTGAAGGTACACTTAGGAAGATTTCTACTGAGTGAACAAAAGTGAGAATCCTTGGACGCATTTCTTACTGGATCCATCGTAAAGCTTAGTACAGAACACGCAAGATCATACCGGACCTCAACCCTGAAATACACACCACCTAAGATATGAAATATATCCACCACAGACATTTGTCCTGAATAAAACACACCGTGAACCCCTGGGAAAGAGTGTTATTTGGGGCACAATCCAAAGTCTTGTCCAATTGGGAAAGCAGAGTTAATGAATTGAGACGAGTACCCCGACCTGTATCCGTTTTCCTTTGAAAACGACCACTTCCGTGAAGCGTGGAAAATTGGACAGCAGCATAGAGTGAACGGAAACTGATGAAATATTATGCAAACTTTTGAGACACGAACATCAATCTGCGCTACCTTATATTCCAAAGAATGTTAGTGAGAATGATCGTTTGTTAGCAAACAAATGCCCTTCAATCATCTGTCTTGCGGATGAGTGTAACAACAGTAGTTGCCCAAGCCTTACGTGCCGTGTAGTTCTGAAGTATATATACATATCTTTTCTCTCAGGATGCAGTAAGACAACAAAGATATTTCCATGAATTCCATTCACGCTCAAAAGAACCATTTAGGTTGAACTTATTCACACGATTGTGACTATTCTGCACAAAGATTCGACCACTTAGTAATGGTTGTGCGAACGCGTGGGCTTGGTGGCATGAACAAACAATTCTTATCAATGTTCATGCAATCTAGCAGTTTATTGCACTCTAACGAGCAAGTAGGATCCCGTTTTGTTTGCCTTAGTATGCATACATGAATGGGTGTTTAGTTGAGCAGGTCTGAATTAAGGGTGCAGTTGCTGGATTATTTGCTTAATCCATCGCATTCCGGGGAAGACTTCGTATTCACTCACCTCTAACTAACCAGTGAGTATCGATCGTTAATTTGAAGCCGAAGTGGTTATAAATCGGGTCTTTATCAGAAATGGAGAGAAGCATTTACCCTGAAAAAGCAACACACAGGGATTTCCTACTGGATTAGCAACTTCAAAATATGAGTTTGCTCACAGACCTTTTCAACGTACTTTTATGATAGTGTGAAAGTGGTTCTCAAAATTGACAAACTACAGATTGGTTGCAGAATGACTTCTCCATTTTGGTTAGGAAACAAAATAAATAGTATAACTTCGCACGTCACTGAATGGTTCACTCAAAATGAATCAACAACAATTTCAAAACAGAACTGTGCTATCACTTCGGGTAGCTGCTGCGAAAGCGTTGTCAGTGAACACCATCCCTATGGTCATCTTTGGTTTGTAAGATTGGCAGACTTGCACTGACAAGAATGTAATGTCCTTTCTGTATACAATTCCGTTAGGCATGATGCTGGTCCATAGAATGCGCAAATTAATAACGATGACCACATATATTCCAAATTTGGCTTTGGCGATGCTCACAGCAGAATCGTGCGGCTGACCGATTACACAGAGGTGTATGATTTACTTGAAAACCTGAGAACTGCACAATAGTTGGATGAAGAAGCAGTTCTTGATTAACTCCAGCCACGAACATTTTCATACGATCACTGAAGTTCTGTAGATCGGTGACAGTCTAGGAAGACAGGAACAAGTGTATTTCTGTTAATACACTAACGGTCGAGGGAACATACATGAGTGGGACTAAAGACTTCCTTCTGCTTTTGAAAACTGGGGCCGGTAGGTGTGATTTTGTTTGAGATAGCAGAGGACGTTTCTACCGTATTTGATTTGAACCTCGCACTTGACCTCCCATATGAAGATGCGGTGTACGAAATCTCGAACAAGCAGCTAATCATAACTTGATGAGCGTCCTGAAGAAAAAATCACGTTATTTATCGGTCAAATAAACGAATTATGTGTAGCTAACTCAACCGTACGCGAAGCATAAACCGGTGAACTAGCTGAATGGAACAGTAAACTCGTGTGAAATTCAACGCTTCACACCGTGTATAAACAAAACAAAATTCCTTAAGCCAGCGATGATTGTGTGTATTAACAGCACGACATAGGCCCCGTTAGCTTAGTCGGTCAGAGCGCCGTACTTATAATGCGGAGGTCGAGAGTTCGAGCATCTCCTGGGGCATGCTGTTTTCTCGCTTGAAGTGAAAGTTGTGATAGTTTATCGGCGTAGATCATTTGGGCCGGAAGGTTGCGTTTGCATTTGCGTGAACAACGTCATCGACAGTTTAATTCAACTGACGAATGTGTATACATGGTGTTATTTGGTTATTCTGAACTGCATGATGATCAGCTCCCTGTCCTCAAATGGAACTGAGCGTGCAGTCTTGCCTCTAGTAATTACTTAATCGTTGCTATTAACGCCACCAGAGACAAACTAGTGTGTGTCATAGGCTTCAAATAAGAAGTTTTTAAGATGTTTTTACAAGAAAAAATGACAAAACATGACAACAAATCTCAGTGAATTACAGGCATGCGAGAATATATGCGTTTCTAACTTACGGAACTTATACACTGGCCCGATCAGTCACTGCCAGCCATTCTTCCAATGACCAGGAACAAGCAGTTGAAGAATAATTTCTTTAACCTTGAGTAGCGAATGGTCAAATTACTGTTTAAGCAGAACATGTTACCAGGAAAGGTGTGCTCATCCTAGATGGCAGTGCACGACTGCTTCGAGCGGAATAAGATGAAAGACTTATGGCTTACTCAGGTCTAAGTACTTCTGTACATTGCGGTTGATAACGGATACAACTTGCAACCAAGTGAAGTGTGTGTTCGGAAATCAGTCGTTAACGGGCCCATTACAATGCAGTATTGTGAACGATTAAATTGAACGACGTGGAAATGGATAAATCAGAGTAAATATCGTCAATTAAAAAGATATCGTGTGACAGGTAAGGTTAAAACACTCCTGAAGAGTCGACGGTGACGTACTGAATACCGTTTCGGAGTCCCAGCCGGCCACCTCGAATTTCGAGTTCCTGAGTCACCGTCTTCCTACCACTTTACTCGTAATACTTCTAGCGACTCGAACAGCTGGGATTTCTTTTACAAATTTATCATTTATCACAAGCGTGAAACATGCAGATTCTGTACGACAGACAAATAGAATAGATATGCGTAGATTCACACCATTTATTGTTATCAACACCAAGGCAGCTCATTAAGTTGCTTGGACTACTTTTGTGCGTCAGTTGACGAGTTCTAAACAACATAGCTTCAGTGAAGACCAGTAGTATCGAGTTCTGATTGTGCAGCAATGTTTTGAAAAATATGAATAGAACCTGATATCTTTCGGAAGTTGATTTACGAAAGGTGTGTCAGGTAAATAAGACACGATGAGTTATGTATTGAGTCAAAAGTGACACAAATAGAACCATACGTACCGGTCGGAGTGCTGAATAAGCAGGCTGAGATAGCCTATTAACAAATAACACCAGAGGACAAGAAAGCTCGGATGTATCGGCCACAAAATGTCAACGGTTCAAATCATGAAGTACACTGGTATAGTAATCAGTAGTTTTAAGAGAATGAACAATGAGGACGACAGTACACTTATGACTTATATTTATGTTCACGGATTTAGGGATTTACGATCACTCAGTGACTTGGGGTGAGAATTTCGAACGTCTGGGCTTAGTCTGATTGAGCCTACAGAACGAACTGCAATTAGTGGCTTATTGTAGCATCAATGTTTGCTTCACACCACTGAGTAGTTTCAGAAAATTGTTGTATTTCGATTCCGCATTCCGGCGGATTCATTGTAGAAAATCTAATGCGAACACGAAGTAGACAGCTCTTGAATTGTCCAACAATTGTTGACACGCGTCTCTCATGCCGATAGCTCTCGTGATTTGTAACCAAGGATGCGTCGTTGTGCGCTGACAACGATTAGTCTGGTCGTAATAGTTTTGAACGTGTTTGCACTCCTGGCAACCACCACTAAAACGACCAGTCTCTTAACAAAACGTGGTTCACATCTTTCTATTGAGTCAAAAGTGCCAGTGACAACCCTCATGTCCAATGTGTCCGAGTTCGGATAAACTGAACACGGTTAGCGACAAATGTGGCGATGCAGGCCGATGTGATTTTGATTTTTTGCCATGCAATGCTTGGGTCCGTCCACTGTAAGGGTCTTTATATTGACACTTTATATTACCTATACTACGACGCATGAATTTTATCGACATCACTGTTGCGACTAGTTTCAACCTGGATATTATTTTGCTCATACGTTGAGGTACAATAGACTTCCACCTAATGAAGTGGCAGAGGTATGCATCGATAGCAGACTGTTGGTTCAGTTACCCCACAATGCCCTAGCCAACGTCAGGTGCACCAAAAAGCACCTGAAGTTGAACCTCACATTTCAATCACTTTTGCCAAGTTACTTCCGGTTAGCCATATATTTCAGCGCATTCCACACATTTCCTCTATATCTTTACCCTGACCGATACCAGTAACGCACAGTTCCCGTAGCAGATTTCCAGTGGGTGAAAGCTTGGACTAAACAAAGCCCATTGAATCGTAAAAAGATGCCGTGTACGCCATCACTCATATTTCTGCTGAAGGTTTCACCGGTAATCTCACATCAAGCGTAAAACTGTCTGACTGAATTTTCCATTTCACACTCTTATGCAAACCCTACTTATAGTCCAAACTGGGTAGTTCGAGCAGACTCCGTCCTCAGTGCTTCATTAGACGAGTATAAGCCCCCGAGTATATCTAACAAGACGGCGCAAGAAATTATAATGCACTGGATATACTGACTAGTATTCACATGATACAGCTGTGTCTTTAATGCTGTGAAGACAATCACTAGAGTTGAAGTAAAGGAACAAATATCCCGCTACATAGTTGACTGAGTACCATCTCGGAATCAATCGGTAACGTCTGATTCATATCACCAAGTCTCACAACAAGTTACCAGCAAAAGGTCGGTGTCGATGGAACGTACAGCTAACGACATGTAATTTGAATGACGTTAGTAAATCGATCCGTCTAAATAATAGTACTTGGAAACAACAGTGAAGGCAATAGTCTAGTACGGTACAGTCCAAAACAATAGTAAGTGTGATAACTATAACCAATCTCAATTTCGATTGATCGTAAAAATTTCGACTACACAATAATAAGTTGCGCCACATGAACACTAAGCACTGTAAACAACGCAGTACAATGTAAGGTGTGGATAGGACAGAATGTGTTGCCAATATAGAAGATGAATGGTTTATTATGTGGAATTTAGCAGTTGCACCAATAAGAAACAGACTCGAGACGAGTTGACCGAACAACTAACATTTCAAGTTGAACATCACTCACAATTGATCGCAGCTGTCGCATCCCCATAGACTTTCCAGTCGGCCCCTTTCGAAAAGAAGCACTAGACTCGAGTTTGGCTCTCATTAGAGCTCGTCAGTAGTGCATATCATCGCCACTGCCAGGACTTGAACCACGGACATGCTGTTCATGAGGCAACCGTGTTTACCACTGCGCCATTGACGTCACATTAGGCACGACCGAATTATCATATATGAAGATTCAATCACATTCGTTTGTGAGTTGTGACCAGCTTGTTCGGTCGACTCGAGAGGAGACACAATATATCGACCGGGACTTTTATCTAAGTTGAAATCACAGAAATGATTTACTTGTTGAGCGGCATTTTGATTTCTGATGGGTATCAATATGGTTAACAGACCAGTTAATGTATCGCTTATCCAAGCGACAGGGTAACCCTATCATTACACACAAGCCACTCTGTTGAGGACTGTCGTGTCTTTTGGAGCAACCACCTGGACTCGGACCACGCTGTTGTGCGTGCCCATTTTGTTTTGTCGTTTGCCCAGAAGACATCATCATCATCATCACAACGGCCATGAGCCTGACTGTGGCTCGGGCAGCCGCTCACCTCAACAGTGACGTAGAATATCAAAGAAGAAAACGTTACTAAGAAGATTGAAACTTATTAAAACAAGGCTAAGTGGAAGAACCAGAAATAATATGGATACAGGTCCGCTATTGACTGCTACACATCGCCATCTCGGATAGCGTCTCTAATCAGCGGTTGGAGTGATCACGAGGACCCCATCCAGGCAGGCGACACCTACCTACTTTGCTCAATGGAGCAGTCAAGGTCTTCATATTTTGTGGCATACGCTCGTAAATGCAAGGTGCTTAATTGACATTCGAGCGATGAGGATGTAAAGAACGCTCACCGGAAGACGTTGGTGAAGAAGTTGCCCAGTTCGAGTCAGGTGAGTAATCGTAACGAAAACTTGGAACAAATCACCGAAGCTAAGACATTCGGTTGTCGTTGAAAGGAAGGGTATATAATGCCTGTGTGCGTTCAATTTTGCTGTATAGTTCGGAAACGTGGCCTGTTCGCAAGGGAGATGTCAACAGGATTGCTGTGCTTGACCATCGTGTTCTCCGCCAATTGGTCCATATTAAATGGACTGATCGCGTGAGCAATGTGGCAGTTCGCCGGCGCGTATTTCAGAAAGCTCGGGATGCGCGGTCAATTGGTCAGTTAATTACGGTACACAGCTTGCGTTGGTTGGGTCACGTACTCCGTATGTCATCTGATCGTTTATCGTACCGGGCATTATATGGTGAAACTACAAACAGTTCGATAAATCCGCTTGGTGGTCAACCAACAACGTGGTCACGAAATATGAAGATCTTGACTGCTCCATTGAGCAAAGTGGGCAGGTGTCGCCTGCCTGGATTAGGTCCTCGTGATGACTCAAACCGCTACCCGAGATGGCGATGTGTCGCAGTCAATGGCATGCTTGTATCCATAACTTTTTAGTTCTTCCGCTTAGTCTTTTTTTAATAATTTGCAATCTTCTTAGTAACGTTTTCTTTCAAGGTATTCCACGTCACTGTTGAAGCGAGCGGCGGCCCGAGTCGCAGTACATTTTTGTCAAGCTCATGGCTGTTGTGATGATGATGATGATGATGATGAATAAGACCACTAACGCAGTGAGGGGGCCGGTTGCGGTTAATTGCTTTGCGATCAAATATGCCGGATTTCTGTTCGGGTGTTGACATACTGACCTACGTTGAGTCATTGTTTGCACTATCCACTTGCGGATGTGCCCCGCCTTCCTTTGTCGTAAGTTTCGGTCCGTTCTGACAATGTATGAGTTACCCCAGCTACAAGTCGATTGGTGGATAACATGAGACGCAGTTTTCCGAGTCAAAACGATCGGGGCAGTGGAGACTGATGCTGCTGGCGGAAAGCGACAAGCGCGATTCCGTTGTGACATATGTGCGATCAACGGCAGATTTCAGCTTTTGACTTACATCGGTAATATTGTGGTCACCTCTGCAAGGAATGGTGTTAAAAACTTGTTTATTCGACGTTGATTGTGACTGGGAGGTAGCCATTTGTTCCTTGCAATGGATTTTGATAAATCTGACCGGATATCCATTCGCATGCTGAACACTCTTCAGGAGCTCCTCTTCAAAGTTCATTTAGTCGGCTGTGCACAATTTCCTCCCTCGGTGAAAATGGTTCTCACCAAAAACGTTTTTGAGCCACGGGCACAACTGAAAAGAACTTCAGGTACTGTCTACTTCATGTGACTTTTCGAAAAACAGACATTGTAAGTGTACAGTCTAAACGCCTAGAAATACCATTCTTACCATTCTCAGACGTACTTATTTCTATCTGGCCAAATTTATTGAAATTCATTGCAAGGAACGAATGAGTCACGTTTAGGTAGCAGGTTTGGGATAGCATCATATGGACCAGATAATCGGGGGCGACTGTTGCAGCTGTGCGCTGAACTTGACCTGTTTTCTTTCACCTAGGTTTTGACATCGTGCGCGTCATTATTAAACCCGGTGCCCTTTTTCTCCAAATCAGGCTTGGTCTCAGATGGATCACATAGCTGTTAGTTACAGGTAGCAAGGTTCCGTTCAAGACTGTCGCTCTTATTGGGGCGCATGCTTAGATTCAGATCATGCGTTGGTACGTTGTCGTTTTTTTCGCACTTTTACTGGGCAACGACCCCATCGACAGCAACGGCTGGCTGTTGAGAAACTGGCTTTACCGTCGTTGAAGCACAGGTACCAAACCAGCTTAGAAAGTTGCCTTAGTGATACTCACTCCACAGATCCTAATAGCTGCTGGACACAAATCTCGGGAAATGTTTAAAGCCGGTACTGCTGCATTTGGCACGGGGTTACGTGGTTTAAACAAACATTTAATCTCGGAGAAATCCACCCAGTTTTAGAAGCTAGACGCAACATTCCTTTTGACAATTCACACAACCAGTCTAGAAAAGATATCCATAGGAAACTGAAACGTAGTCTAAAGGCTGATCGTGGGATTTGTTTAAGGTAGTAAGTTAAGGAAATGAAAACTGCCTTTGCTTCAGGAAACATCAGCAAACTTCGAGCTGATCCGTGCCACTGGTCTCAGGCGACCGTCTGCCAGTGAAGCTATTAGTGAGACAGATGACATACTCACCTATAATACGTCCAGAAGATTAAAGCGTTGGGTGGAACACTTTGAAGATCAATTTAGCTGGTACCCTGCTTCCATTGTGTTGCCGCCACAAACTGGTGACGTAGCATCCTCGTCGGTTGATATGGAGCCACCCAATGGGACTGGGGTTCGCAATTGCATCTCGACTCTCAAACGTTATGGGGCTGCTGGCCCATATGTTCTTATGCCGGCACTTTTCAAAGAAGGTGGACATACGTGAGTAGAGGCCTTGACTCAGTTGTTCCAACTTATGTGGACAACAGAGACCATCCCTATGTGTTGGGGTCACTGGATAATAGTTCCCATATTCAAGAAACTAGTCCGGGGCTGTTGGGAAAACCATAAGGAGATTAGTTTGAACCCAGTCATTTCTAGGGTTCTGGCATCCATTATACTCCGTCGACTCACTGCAGTTCGGGAGTTAAACATCAGAGAAGAATAGGCAGGTTTTCCTCCTGATCGGGTATGTGTAGATCATATTTGTGTCCTTCGTCAAATTTTGGAGCAACGTCCTGTGTACTGCAGGTCAACCATTGCCGTATTTCTCGACTTTAGGGGTGCGTTCGATTTTGTAGATCGATCTACACTTTTAGAGTCGCTTAAACGCATGGATGTACCGATCAGGTATGTGGACATACTGCCGGTGGTTTAGTCTCATGCTTTAGCACAGATTAGAGTCTACGGTGAACTGTCTGACAGTTTCTGCACCATGAGTGGCGTACGTCATAACTTTGCTAAATTTCGTCATAGATGAAATAATGGGGGAGTGCTCGGTTAGTCACACGATTTCGGCGTGGACTTCTCACCTGGTTGAAGGTTGACTAGTCTTGATTATGCTGACGAGAAGGTGTTGCTGTATGACAACTTTCAAGCGGCACAAGCAACGCTAAACGCCATTTTGCGTTCTGCTAAGTACTTCGGAATGCGCTTTGCAGCCTCAAAATGCAAAGTGCATCCGCAAGATTGCTGTGAATACGTAGATTTAATTTCAGATGACGAGGCCATGGAGGTTGTAACCGATTTGTATACCTGGGAAACCGCATCGGCGGCGGCGGTGTTCCCTAACGTGAGTCACCCATGGCGACAGAAAGGTAGTCTTCGGAAGCTTAAGGGTCGCGTATATCGGACAACAGTGAGGGCTGTGTTTCTTTACGGCAGCGGAACCTTGCCGCTCAGGGTAGAGGACGTAGACTGTCTTCAGGTATTCGACCACCGATGTCTGCGTTCAATCGTTCGTATCGAGTGGCACCAGCGAGTAAGCAACGAGAAGGTTAGAAAGCGTGTGGTTGACACCGATTTTCAAACGAGTTCTTTTGTTCAATCCTTTCATTCGCATAGACTTATATGGTTAGGTCATGTACTAGGGATGCCAGCTGATCGTTTGCCGCACCGGGCACTGTTTGCCGACACTGCGGCCGACTGGTGTAAGATGCGAAATGAACAAATGGTGACGTGACGTATACGAATGAAATCGTTCACGAAGGGGTTGTCACTGTAGATCGGGTTCGTCTCCCAGGTTGGGGCCCTCACTACTCACACAGTCGATGACTTGAGACGTTAGGTGAGATGGTGGCTAACCGAACTCAGTGGCGTGAATATTGTCGTTGTTTGGTTTAGTTGTCTGTGAAATGAGTGCAATTAATGACGCGGGGCAGTGGAAACCGTAGGGAAGTTGTCTTGTTCATGACGCCTTACTTTCACCTACAGCAAAATGTAGGTACCTTGATGTTGAATGTTTGCATATTAACGTAGCTATTTTTAATAGTTAGGTCCCTTCCCGTTTCCTTGTTTTTTCTTCTCTCTTCCTATATAGGGTTTACTTTCCCTTCTTTTTCCTGGTTGTCTGGCACTTAAGAATCAGTGTGAACCACTGATATGTTGCTGTTTATGATGCTAATGATGACGAGGTGACGATTAGTTTTCCCATAAACACTAAGATCTTGTTAAAGATCTATGGGTTTTGTAAACCCTTGCTACAAATTTTAACATTTATCTATCACTGAACGCGAATTGTCATATTTTATTCCACAGCATGTATTTTCAAGTCAGTGACGGTACTTAATTACTTCAGATTGGTTCTTTTGAAATCGATTAAATTTGGATTATTAACCTGACACCAGATGGCGTAGCCGTTGTTACGTCAGAAACTAAATCGTGTATATGCCTGCCCAGTTTCACACGAATATTTCACAAATCGCAACATAATCTTGGGTAGTCTACTGTTACTAGACTTGAGGAATTTACTGATCTTTTCCGGACTATTTTTATGGTAATATCATGTCATCGGTATCAGAAAACAAACATTTTCAAGAAACCCCAAATTTTGAGGACAAAAGTTAAGAACCACTATCAGAGTTATCCAGCTTAGATCTGTCTGCAAATTTATAGACAAACGACAATGTGTAACTGTATGACCTCACTTATACCTATCGACATCAAAAAGCGCTACTCTAGATCTTTACATCTTTTATTCCCGTCAACTCTTGGAGACTAGTAATGTCGAACTGTTGTCTGACAGATAATCGGGTGCTGAGGCTAGCTGTATGTATCTTGTCCGAAACGTTCATAGGTATATATATAACAGAATAATATCCCAACCCCAAGACTGTCAGAATTTCTTTAAGGAAGTATGTCACCTAGAATTGTCATAGAACTACTTGGTACAGATATCTACTTTTTGATGTTCTCAACATGTAGTTGGGGCAACAGCTAACTACACTAACCGCATGACTTACTATTCACGTTCTCGATCGGGTTATTTTATCTCTGGAGGTAGTATCCACATTCTCTCTGTCTTACCCAAGTCCAGTGCTTAGACAAATTAGCAGTCTAGACATTAGTGTCCATGATTCGCTAAATGACCATGAATAAGGATCAAGTTGAATTTTTGTGGGAAGCTCATTGTGTACAAAAGTTAACACCTGAAGTTACTGAACACCGTTGCTCAAAGTTTGTTACAATATCAGCTAGGAAGCGAATGGATTCATCTGTTTGTTCTTAGACGCAAACAGCTCTCTGTGGAAAAGTTTCATGAGTTTTCATGTAATCCACACCCCTACTGAGCTAACTGCTCCCTCCCTACTTTCACTATCTTTGGCATTTGTCTTGCGGATCCCACCAATTTTTACATCCCAACAGCTCTTTCGTTCTATCTCAACCTAATCATGGTTATTGAACAGTTATTTAAGTATAGATGCTAACAGCTGTTGTGTCCTGGTTATGTTACTTTAATCCGCCAAAATGAGTAGTGCAGACCGTAGACACTATTACTCGGAGTACGTTTCAGAACTCGAATATCGAGTCATCTAGCCAATACAACAAAGCATTTGGGATACTCGACAGGTCTACATAAACCAGACGACCCGGCACCCTGATGGAAACCTTCAAAAATGTAAGTCCTATCCAAGAAAAACTTTTATGTTTTACGGCATTGTCTTAGACTAGGTAACCCTCAAAAAATGAAACTTCGAAGCAATGAAGGAAAATCGTGGACCTTGAAATTGATTAATTTAATGTAAGAACAAAATTGTGTGGCAACCAGGCCGGATCATTTCCAGCTTGCATGCATGCTTACTGAAGAAAGGATGGGCGAATTACTTAACAAGTTTTTCTTCGTTGACTTTCACACATGGTTGGTAGGCTAAATTCTGACTTACTTCCGATTAGTCAATGGTTCGTTGAGCATTACTGTTAATTCCTATCCCTCTCCATACCAACGCTCACTGGGTGGTCGTTAAGACATGTAAGCGGTAGTTTTATCCAAGTATAGCCCCATGCATATGTGAGAATAGAAAGAATAGTAAAAGTCTTATTTTCGATTCTAACCACGTGAAAATATTGAATCAAGTAATGACGTTGTAGTATGATTTTAAGAACTTGTGGCAAGATAAAGAAATATAGTAAGCCAAACTGTTTGTAGTAAGCAGCGAAATAAAATTTTCTCCCCTGTCTTGTTTCCCATTTTAACCTGATCAGGCGACGTGACAGGGTTTGTGTGTTCAAAAATGGTTATGCAGATTTTCTGATAGCATTCTCTCCAGTGTATTGTCATAATGTGACGTAGCAACATATCAAATTGGTCACTAATGTTTAGTCCGCGTCCCATGTAGATATTACTGTTTAACTCGACAGACATGAAACTTCATTCAGTTCAGTGAGTGTGCGGTCATTAAACCAATCTGCAATCTGCATTCACTCAACAATACGTTGTTGTTAGAAGCCATGTAGTATTTTATTCTATCGAGTATAGCCCTAATTAAACTTCGCTATAGATGAAAAAATACTGTGTAAATGTAGAGTTTTAGCAAAGGAGAGTTTCATATCCTACCCTCCATCAGCCAAACCGATTAGATTTCATATGATGAAATGCTCTTTCTCCCAAAGTTAAGCGCCTTCACCTGAATGATAATTTTTCTCTCCCGGAAGATAATTTTTACTGACCGATTGTACTGCACTCTTTGTAATTTCGAAATGATGCCGTATATTTCATTTAGTTCATCAAACGTGCCTATCATCTTGAGTATAAAAATGAATTGACCAGTCAGTTACTGTCTCGCCAGGATGGTGTCTGTTACCATGCCGTAGGAATTTCTAAACCTTCACAACCTATTATAGGGCGATGGTCACCAGAGTATACAAAGGAAGAGCCTGTGAAAAATGAAAGAATCAACTGTCTAGGAAGTCCTAATTGCGGAGTTATCGATTGGAGTTAACAGACAGTAACTGTGTCTCCATTTCGAGACGATCGGGTAACCTGATCATTATTCACAGGCGAAAGTGGTTGAGCGTTCACATATGATAATTCGGTCGTGCTTAACGTGAGGTCAATGGCGCAGTGATAAACACGGTTGCCTCATGAACAGCATGTCCGTGGTTCAAGTCCCGGAAGTGGCGATGATATGCACTACTGATGAGCTCTAATGAGAGGGAAACTCGAGTCTAGTGCTTCTTTTCGAAAGGGGCCGACTGGAAAGTCTATGGGGATGTGACAGCTGCGATCAATTGTGAGTGATGTTCAGCTTTAAATTAATCAAATCCCCGACTACTCGTCAGTAAACTAACCTTTCGTTGGATTAGAGAACGGTTTAGTAAACTAACATGAAGCTCATTGAATCGTCCAAAATTAAAGTCCTTTGCAACCAGTAGAAAAGATCGTTTGCGTGACAGAACAAAATATTGAACAGAAATTTACAATTCATAGGAGACCAGATGACGACGATTACTCTACGTAGTAAACGGATAAATCTACGGCAGTTAAAAAACAAAGGAGCTTGCTCACATTTAAGGGGTCCATCGTCTTGATTAGGCAACTACGACGAGTTAATTGAATATGGTGAGAAATAAGAAATAAGAATTGGATAACAGACAAGATTATACGGTTCAACGAAAAATATCGGACCTATTACAACGGAAACCTGGGCGATCAGAATCCAGGAAGTCGACAACCAACCATCAGAGGATCACAACACAAGTTCAAACTATGTATATGGCAACAGATAAACGTAACAAACTGCGACGAATAGTCATTAACAATATCTATCACACTCACTGCACTACGTAAGTTGAAGTTACAAACAGACATGTCTTATTCCGTGTTATCAGCGACAAATCAGGTCACACAAACATGAATGCGAGTGAAGGAAGTCGGGTAAAAGAAGCGAACAAGTCGTAAGAATATGGAGTTTTCGGATCATCGAGTGTTTCTTGCTTCTCAGTTTACGAATCAGCATTACGAAGTTGTGTAGTCTGCATTTGTTGGAATGGGAAAGACCCGAACATATGAGACAAAATTTCATTTCATACATTTCAATTCACTTGTTAATTTTGGGCAGCAACCCTAAGGATGAGTTTGCGAGAGCGACAGGCCAACTCTGTTGCATTGCTCTGATACATAGGCAGGAAATGACCCTGTTTATGTGAGATATATTTTGTCTGACATGACCATCCCTCGAAACTGTCGTGAACAGGTATCGTTTTGTGCATTGTAGAGGGCCTCACACTATGCTAAGTTTGCTTTCCCTTTGAATGTTAAAAGCGTTCCGGGCTGCTAGCATCGGCGTTAGGACAAGGTGATGAAAAGGCTGAGGTGGTGGATCGCGTAAAGTACATTGTAGAACTCATCTCTTGATGACACATGTTACTAGATGTGAGATTTTTCGTTTGGAGGCGTCCGAGATTGAAGATGGTCACCGGAATTGATGTCGGAATAATAGAGAGCATTGAGTGTGTCTTTTAGCAGCAACAAGCAATAATTTAGGTTCATCCCTACTGTTTGACCTAAGTATTTGAGCATCTTTTATGGAGGGCATTAAGGTGTGGTTGTTGGTTTAATCCCGTTAGTAAATGCGATCACAAGCTTTTGATTCTTTGCTAGAGTCTCAGATGCACCGGTGCCATTTTACGCTGAATTTCTAGTAAATTAGCAACTGCAGTTGTTGGTATGATTTCTGCCTAATTGGACGGTTTATCTAGAGCCCAGAATACTGTTCCAAAGGTATAAAGTAATGTGGTGGTTCCGTGTACTTCCAGATGACAGTCATCAGGAGCAGCGGTACATGTTTATCTACCTACCTTTATGTAGATGCATTGGGTTTTGGCGTGGTTCACGGTTAAGCCAATTTCAAGTAAACTATCCCACAAACAGTTCAGTGTGATCAAGGACAAACCACGTCGTGGGGTGTCAGATTGAGGGTGAACATCAAGAAGCATTGCAAGTGCACTAAGAACTTTCCCTATGTGTTCTGAGTTATGTACTTTGCAAGTGATGATGGCTGTTGCTGCTTCTGTAGAAGCACCTGGCGTTTCTGGCTGATATTCCACCCTATAGAAACAGGTTACTTGGCGCGAGCAGCTGGTTGTCTGTCTGTTCTCCATGTATGACTCTTACTACAGCTACACAATATGTTTTGCAAACAGTAGAACGTGACAGATGTAACCTGATTGTCAGGAAGATGGTAGTATATTGCCTTCTTCAGCAACCATGATATTTGTATCCTTGAATGGTGATGTTGCTTTACTTCCTAATGAAGTACAGAAGGTACCCGTTGACCCACAGAATATACATCAGTACACTAAACTCCAGCGGCTGGTTGTCACCTATGCATAACCTTCATCCTTTGCGGAAAGCGTTCCGATTAGGTTTATCATACAGTGCTACACTTTCCTGTTCACTTAGGTTTTCCATAGACAGATCTCACCATTGTGCAATCTTACCCTTCGGATGATAAAAATGTCCAGGTACGGAATACAGTCACTTACTGCATTCTCTTCGGTTAGCCTCAAGTTCGACTGAGCATAATTCAACATCGGGAATAACATATTCTAATAGCTTCAATTTTCAGAAGTATGTCATCTGTTTAGCATCTGTACAACATCGATTTCAAAAGTCTTTCGTATGCTGTGAATTTTCTTTGGGCCATAAAGTACTCCAACCTGTCGGGACCCGGATACGTAAAACTTAGACTCAAACAGTGAAGGTTTTATGCGATACGTTCTTTTGTACTAAACCGACTTATCGTGCATAGAATTCGGCTTCCAAAGGAGTCGCGATGGGTTATACGCACTAGTTGTTTTTAATGTTTGATTTCATTAATTTGAGCGGATTACAGTCTTGTTATAAATGAGATTTGGAATGTAGCACTGAATGGTAGTGCCGTACTATACTGGTAATTTACGTATTGGAACAAGTTTGTTAGGAGTTAAATGTCTTTTCTTGCTTTTGCTACCGTATATGATTGAAGGACATTTCGTTTTGTTATTGACTGCCTCGGTGGTCTGAAATTCCGGTGGCCAAAATTCTGATGTGGTCAATGTTTGAGGTCATGCGTGTACGGATTAGTTTTTATTTATCCGATATTGTGTAACCTTAAAGAAACTGAGTGTTCTATTTTGGTAATCGGCAAGGAAAACCTTATGGTAAAACCTCCTTCGTGAACACCGAATTTCCCACACCATGAAAGTACTGGACCACTTAGATTATGTGTAAATATGCATTCGCGCATATTGTGTTTTATCAAAGACAACCCTGAGTGCACTCTTGATCATTTCATACGGTTAGCGTTAAAAAAACGGGTAGATGTACTGACAGCTTTCCGTTACCTAGCGATCTATCTTAATAAGAGTGTAGTGCTCAATTATAACTATATAAGGTTAACGACTTCTCTGAAACACCCGTGCATTTGAAGCTTTTGTGTTACCCAATTACCAACACAAACGAAATTGTTAGTAATGACATTTTTATTTTTTTCCATTGAATGCTGTGAGTTTTTTTTAATGTCTTCGGATACGTTGATTGGAGAGGGCGTTACAAAATTTACAAAAGTGCTCTATGGCCAAGTTATTTCACAGTAAAATTATTACTGATTATCAAGCAGGTCATGAATTCTACGTATTGTAAAAGCTGGCCTGCAGAACACACTCGTATCTCAGCTAAGTAATATGTTCGCTGCCATTATGATGATTTTGTATGCAAATGGAATTGGAGCAAAAATGGAGATGCAACAAGCTTTGTCAATTCCAGATGTAGTTGATCAATCTAGTCTGCTGAAATGTATTGGAACAGACCTCAAAATCTTGCAGTTCAGCGGAACAGTGAACGTGTCTTTAATCACCTGATAAGATAACTTACACTAAAAAGTAAGGAGATGAATAACATAGTTCAGTGCATGTCGAAATTTTATGTTAGCTGTCATATAGAGCACTAATTAAAAGTCACCCGAGAATGCCCGACTCGGATTTGGCAACTGGGTTTCAGACAAAACCGACGATGTCAGTCGGTACTAGTGATAAAGATACGAACGTAGTATTGGCGGACGGTTTTGCTTTCAAAGATACCTCGGCATTATACACGTAATGTTTACTTATAAGGTGCATTAAAGACGAAATGCCGTGAATAGAAAACAGCATTCTGGTTTCTACCTAATAAAGGGCAAGACAATCAAAGTACTGTAGATGCAAATTGGATATATATTCGAGATGTGTTCAATGGAAAATTGGACGTCAAATCTGTCAACATCTCATTCTACAAAAATAGGTAAGCGCATAACATGTGATCACGCGTTATGTTATGCAGCTCCCTGTACAGAATTCCAGTTGCCGCTAGCATCAAAGGTAGAATTGAAGCAGTTAGAAACAAAACTGCAAGACAGTGACACATGAGGCAAACAGGTAAATTACCGTTATGAACCACAGTTATTCACAGGTGCGCTTGCTATCAACCTACGGTAGGCGACCCGGTGGATAAGCGGTTTGTCACATACTGACGAGAGTTATCTCGGCAGCTTTGCAACCTAATGCAACCTACTTGGAATGCACGAGAAGACTGGGATCGCAGATAAATTAATTTACTTGGTTATGCGGGATAATCTATTGCTGGTGCTTGCTTGTAATATTGCCTTCCAGATGCCGTGCGTGTTGTTGCTAGGTTCAAAAAGAGACAGACACGCAGTACAACATAGTTGTACGTGAATGGCTGCACAATGTCAGATTGAGAAAATCGCTTCATGCCAAAAAATGACACGTGGGGACATCTGTAAGTAAATTCACAACAACAGTGGCATTGCTATCCTGTTTGTATTATCTAAGCCATCTGTAGCAGGTGCTCTACTAACACTAGTTCTTTGTTTTTCAGGTTATCATCTAAGAATCACAGCCGTAACTGATGTCAACTTCCCGAAACATGTAGTTAACCATGGTTTGAAATATACGCTCATGAACAGCGTGTTTTGCTTTTATGAACATGAATTAACGACCGTGAACATCACAACATTTTATAAAAGTTACCTTTGTTTCTTAGTGTTTGACGGACTTGTAGTAACACTTGACTTATATTAATTTAAGGTACGTGTTGTTTACAATCCGTTTCCCGTATTCAATGTTTGTTGTATCTTGGTTATTAATGGAGATATGGAATTTCGAAGATAACAATGAAAATTGTTTTTTGAGGTGCGTGTGTGATCGGTTGGATTATTCTGCAGTATTGCTACAAAAGAATCTGTATATAAGGCCGTGCTTGGAAGATGAGCACATGTTTCGTTCGCGAAAAAATAATGTGAAAAAAGTGAAATATATAAGGTGGATGATTTGTGAGATAAATTACCATATGGGTAATTGTAGAGTAATTTCGGGTCATTACTACTAAAATTATCAGATAATTTTTAGAAATTACCTAGGTAATTTGAGAGATTTTGTTGACTGTATAACATGTAATCGTTGACATAGGGATAGCGGATATTGGCATGATATTTTGTGTAATAATTTGTTCATGCGCGTAAGGGCATATCATGATTTGTATGCCATAAAATCGGATCACAGTCTCAGCATGCACACGATAGTAGGAAACATTCTAGATACAAACAGATAACCAGTGTTGTTTTGTTGGTTGACTAAAATGGAAGTGTATGTATAAATGAAAAATTAGCACATCAAATTCCGTGATCATTTGGAAAGAACGAGTTAATATCGATTGGTTTTCGCAATAAGAACATCATTGTTTATTTTTGCAAACGAAAATGCGGTGCACAACTAAACATCTGTTCTGTAATGTGCGTAATGCATAATGTTAGCTCTGTTGAACTCTGAATAGCATAAGGATTTTCTGTGTCCATACAGTTAAGAGCTATTTATCGCTCTTCCGAATACGGAAGCCGGTTTTCCGAAGTTAATGGGGCGCTTTGGTTACCGTTCTGAATTCATTTTTATTACTTCCTTTGACTTCAAAGAGAAGGCGACTGATGTGTACCTTCTACGTTTTGTTTTGGTTGGCACAGGGCGCAAGAATTTGACAAACGCTCTTCAAACTATGAGAATCAATGGACTTCTTGCACAAAAAGAAAACTATTTCAGATTGACGTAGAATCGGAAAATGACCCTTTTTCAAGTAACGTATAAAGCTATTATGAACGGAAAAGCGTAATATGTAACCATATGACTGCGAATGACTATGGCAACAATAACAGTACAGTACCGCCTGTATTTCGAGCAAATTAACAAGACAATTTAAAATTCTTCGACTTTCCTAACTCCTGCACATTGGTTTAAATCCACTCATCAAAATATCCGTGTCAACTGTGAACAAAAATGAGGTAACTCACTGCTAAACTTAGACATCCTTACTTATAGGCACTTAAAAGGTTCACTTAACCAGTATGTTTATCGAAAAGACACATGGATTGGTAAGTACCTACAATTCTCCTCACTTGTGCTCGTGGCTTACAACCGTAGTTTGAAGAGAACTACTTTTCACCGAGCAAGGAAACTGTACACGGTCCACTGCCAAAAGTCTGAACAGAAGCTCCTGAAGAGTGTTCTGCCTGCGAATGGATTTCCGGTCAAATTTATTGAGATCCATTGCAAGCAATAAGTGGCTACCTCCCAACCATAATCAGCGACGACGAAGCAGGTGAATCTTCATTACACAACATTACCGCTGTAATTCGAAAACTGAAATCTGCTTTTGATCGCACATATCCTGCAACGGAATTGCGCTTGTTGCTCTCCGCCCACAGGATGAGTCTCCACTGCGTCATTCGTTCGTTTACGGAAAACACTGCGTGGCATGCACGATAACCAGAGTGAACGCAACTGAAATTGCAACGATCGTCCGGGTCAATCCAACATGGGCAAAACGGGTGCAGAGACACCCTTACATGCACTGTGTTGTGGCGTGAAACTCATTCACACACGCACCGGATCAACTCTATAAGCTCTGATGGAACCAATAGCTATCAACACTAATTCATGTAAGTTCATAAAACGGTGTAACCTACTGGGGTCGGTCATTGCAATACCAGCTACGATAAATCAACCCCGAATTAGGTCCTAGATTTATTGAAGTGTTCACTTCAACACAACAGTTGGAAATACCACAGAGTTCTGAACCACATCTCATGCAAGAACTGAACGCTTCAGGATCATCGTTTTCAAAGAAACTGTAGGATATCTACCGGACAACTCTGGACAATCCTGCCTTCATAACTGCCCAGTCTGCTAGTTCCGGTAGCGATTTGTAAGCACGGGTTTCCGTGATAAAATTTGATGGACGATAGTTATTTTGTTGACTAAATGCAAATTCAGCTATCCTTTGTCAGATAACCGTAGTTCTTCTTTTAATCATAAAAACCTTTGCGCGTGATCTCGTAAAATCTTAGCCGAGAACATGATATGATGAGATCTATTCATACGCAGTACCTATCACGTATGGGTTAGTCAGATTTTCACATTATTTCTAGAGAACCCAATACACTACCGATCTACCCATTTTTTTCACGAGTCTAACTACGTTATTACGGCGATCGGTATATTCCACATACTGATTTTTCTCAACGCTCTCATTTTTTTGAAGTTTATTATACCATTTGGCTTTCAAGTGTCTTATCCAGTGACTACGTCTGATACGTATATAGATGTGACATGGTCTTTTAATTAAAAGTCAATATCTAGTGCTGCTGAACTGGACTAATAAACATTGGTTACAGTGTAGATTTCAAGCTGGAAGGTTCAAATATCGTTGCGTTTGTTGTTTGATAAAACAGAAATGACATTCACAGTCCAGTTGTGCATACATTTTTATCGGTTCGTGGAATTCAAACATTGTCACCTAACTTACTGTTATAACTATTCAGATGTTAAACTTAGTTGTCGAATTTCATTACTACCCAGTCGAATAAACAAGGGTTTTATTTTCACGTAACGCGGCAAAAACATATATTTAAAGTGAATCTCACGTGGTCCATGTAAAGTATCAGCATGAATATCATCGAGATATTGCTAACATTGAGACGAGTCGCACAGCCTCAAATGCAATACAACAGACAGCCCTTGGTGAGTGTTCATGTTTCAAGTTCCTGAATTCTGGTCGTGGTAATTACCGCCGTGACATCGCTTAGGACGGAGAACGTTCTTGGATTTTCTCACTTATTAAGTTGGCAGTGTCACGTAGTCTTCGTGTACAAGTGGTAGTTACAGCTAACTAAACTATCGCATATTAAGCCTGTTCCAACTATAAATGGGTATTTAGAAGCATACAACTGGACATGTGAACTCGAATAAATTGTGAAAATTGGTTCTCGAGGTGTTCAGATGAAGAGGGAAATATTCGTGAACTGATTTATTAGTGAAGAACTGGGCAGGATTCTAACGATTCCATTTAGAGTCACCGACTAAATAAAACGCTACAACTACTGTATCAGATTGAGGCTGGCTTTTATTTGCTCACATAAATATATTTGTCACAAGCCGACAGTAAAGCTAATGTAATTAATAGCCTGAAACGTAGTTTAATTGTAACAGAAAAATGCGAACGTCAGAAAACGAAATGAAGTTTACCGGATAGTGTCAAATTAACAGATTGTGTGAAATGTACAGATAAAAGCACACTGTTCCAAAGTGACTAGTAGTGTGAATTTTATTGTCAGTTCAGAATATGGCGAGAGCTCATTCACAATGTGCTAATTATATTATTCATATCTGAAACCGATAATTGACTGATAAGGGTTTATGTATATATAGAATATCCTGCATATCTAACAAAATGACCAGCTCACCGATGGCCATCAGCGGAAAAATCCACATTTTGAAAACTATCGTTGGATGTGCACCTATTCAGCCCTGATTGGTCTTTATCGGTAGGCTGAAAGATTATACTCAGATCGCCTTGTAAATCGTGTAATGCCATCATATGCTTTACTATCAACATGCAATAACGTCTGACGAGTGTACATTATCCTTTTGAACTAACTAAGCACTACTGTCGACTGCTTTTTGACTGTTTCGGCCAAACAACTGGGTATTCAAACTGAATTTCGTTTGCATTCCAGTTGAAACGCCATGATGAAAGAGCGAACGTTAAACTTACCGATAAGGCATTTTTTGTCCACTGTACAAATAAGTGTGTGAAGAATGGATCACGAATTTATTCACATCCGGAGCAAATGTGAGAGTCTATCATCATCCATCAGAATCTTTATAATCCTTGTGGTAGCTGTCATGTATTTAGAAATATCTTTTTGCAGAAGTTTAACCATTTATCTCGAGCAACGAGACTCAAGCTATCGTCTGCTATTGACATGATTTAAAAATGCGAGCAACAGAAGGGTTGTTTGTTCAGAAGATCAATAGTGATGTTATGTGCCTCAAAAGCAACATTCACTTTTACTTAACATTTAGCCAGAGACACCATATTTGTCAGTCATTGTCGTTTATAGAAAATACTGTTTCCTGTTGGAGTGTGTTCTAGTGTTCCTTGCTGTACATCTCCCCGGCTGCTTCAATAAACAAGTGCTTGCCGTCACATGAATATTGGTGAGTAGTATAATGTGAACGAGCATCTTCATTTCAATCCTTCTCGCTCAGTCAAGAGTGTGCTGGCTGCTGCAAACGTTCTGCGGACTCACTTCGGTCTTTCAGTGATTTGCACACTAGCCTTCGTGAAGTGGACACACTTAGTGTGCATTTTCTTTTGTGCGGATTGTCATGCCAATTACAATACATCCAGAGACTATGAACCTCTTACCAGTATCCAGACCAAACGGCTTACAAAACTTTCGCGCTGTATGGGTCGTATGGCACTTATCAGTTTCGTAGACCCGTTATTGAGCAGTGTCCATCTACTTTCTATCAACATATCTTATCTCACCATTTTACCCGCACAAATTGCTGCGGTATCCAGATCAGCATGGATAGCTCAATCAAAATTGTTGTCCAGATTAAGTTGCCCCGTTCCCTGAAAACCCGTTTCGCCATGAAAAACCATGTATCCAAGATGCCGTTGGGTTTGGGTGGACACAAAACATCCGCATCGTAAGGGTGATTACGAACTAAGATAACATATTGATACATGTGATTACTGATCGAACTGGATGGGGTTGGGTTAGTGGTGTAACAGTTTCTCCGTAAACTGTCTTTTCTAGAATCTTACCGATTGTAAATGTAGATAATTCTGATGACTATTTAGAATTTTCATTTCACTGGAGGCAAGTCGAACTTATGAGGCCTGAAGTGACGGTCATCTGGCCATTTGAAAATGGAAATACAAGGCTCACTAACGAGGCCACAAAACTGAGAGAAGCCAAGTGACGCTTATTGCTTTGACTGCATTGCTACAGTACTTCATGTCACAGTCCACAAATGGTACGATAGACCTAAGAACATAACATGACATGCCTCAAATTCTACGGAAATACTGCCGTTTTCCCCAGTTTGTTAGTGGTTCATAAATCTGTTTCGTTCATGAATGTAGCTTTTACTATTTGTCCGTTGCCGAAAAGATTATCGCGGTGCCACAACCCGTTGGGAAAATACCGTATTTTTGCCTTGTCCACTTGCATCCACCGGCATATGAGAGTTCCCAGCTCAGTATCACCTTCCAATTGCCGAAACGGTTACAGAAACGTGTGAACAGCCAGGTGGTATAAATCGTGGACCGTGATGGCTAAAACACTGGGTTAATGGGGCCGAATGACTTTACGTTACGTGGGGATAAGTCGAAATTTGATTCAAATTTCATCGCCATCATTTTATACGTATATATTGTAGACATTTGGCGCCCTATGATTCACGAACTGCATACATTTATTGTTATTCGCCATTGAGTATTGCAACCACTTATCAATTGCATTTTATCATATCCGTATCCCGTACCATCGATGATCTGAGCATCAGTTCGCATCTACGGTCATCGTTAACGTTTCTGATTAAAATTTCACCTTTTCTAGTTAGTGGTGAGTTATTATAACGGGTTGTTATTACAACTTAATCCTGATTTTATACTTTCCGCATTTTTTTACAATGACACGCACCAAATCAAGTAGTGTTAACAGATCGCAGATCGCTAGATTTTGTGTTTGTTCCGGGTGCCGCATAACGGCATGCAATGCCAAATGTGTTTTGTTGGTATCGTTTCAAGTGTACTGACCTAAAGAGGAACAGCTTATTCTATCTACCACCTCAGATACCCGTTTTTGCCTGTATTATGAGCCTATTCAAAGGCACGTAGAGTATATCTGTGTGCGTGACCGACACAGCAATGACTGAGAATACGTCCACGCAAGATGCTTCCAAATGCCACTGTACAGCACACATGGCTGCAACTTCTGCATAAATCTCCTCTAAGGGAAGGCCCTTGAGGGATACTCAGCATGCACCATCGTTCCTGGAAGCAGAGCTGATCTTCCTCAACGATTAGGTATCTCTCGCTCTTCCAGGACTAGTTACGGAAAAAAGACAATGGCGCTGTTTACGTCTCAGATAGAGGGATTGTTGTCAACTTTAATGGATCGAGCTACCCGCGAGAGAAAGGCAATTCTATCAGCCGGTTTCGTCCTACATCCTCTTAAACCGAACCGACCAGGTGGGTTCTGGGTACTTCCTTCCCTCTAGATCATACCACTTTGGTTACCGCGAGGAGGTTTGTTTGATCTTCTCGTCACGTTATCATTCAAACTAAGCATTGGGACAGTTGCTGGCAAAACTCACTACTTGAAATCCGCGCAAAGTAACTTAACAAGAGTCTCATCTGATAAGTATTTACAAGAAGAATAGAAACAACTTCAAGCGGTCAAAACCAGGGCACATATCAAGGCTGGCCCTAGGCATTAGGTGAAACCAAAGGTTAGAGTTACTGTACTCTCTCACTCCCTCTACATGTCCGGTAGAATGCATCATCCCAAGAATCCCTCCTTGACCACTGCCAACGGCAGCTCAATATCCGGGCAGAATTGACCTAAGCAATGTAATAAACCCTCTGCTAACCATTGCGTCCCGAACTCCCGCAGCTCTCGTCACACCGGTTACGAATTATTTCCTCCCTGAAGTCTGTAATCAGAGTGGTTCGCTAATTCTTCCTCCTGCACCTCAAAAAGTGATCACCCGGTCGACTTCTTCAACATGTTCCTCGGGAGAACTCAAGTTTTACCTCACCAAAACGTATCCTCGCGCAACAACCCACGTGAATTTTCGTGACTGGAAATAAACGAATCATCTTTCCAAAGTTCTCAAGAAGGACGTGGTCGAAAAGACGTTAACCGCAGGAACAGGCCGTTCATCTCATAGGGACGCTCATTTACGCACGGGCCGTCATGAAGCACCCGTCACGTTCCAACAGAAATCTCTCAGCTATCGAGCAGAGAAGAACAATGACAGTGAGTCTTCTTCGTGCGTCTCTTTCATTAGTGATTACCCTCTTTTCGAAAGTTCTTCCTCACACCATTCTGCTTCCACTCTCATTCAGTAAAATGAGGAATTAGCTTTCAGTTGGATGTATACAAATTGTCTTAGCTTATTCAATAAAATCCCATAAATCAGGGCGCTGGCTTATAGTGCGACTCCTGTATTTACTCTTAAGGGAAACTGGCTTTTTACCGTGCAGACTCCCCCGAGGGAGAATGGAGACTCAACGATTTTCCTTGGCCAGTGCTTTCCAGTACTCACAATCCTCGAGAAATGCTAGTCCTTCAATAAGTGTGACACTCTGTGGGCGTGGTTAGCGTTGCGCGATCTGGAGGCAATCCTAGTAAAGTTTGTTCTCCTCCATGAAACACCTTGGATAATGAGACCATTCTTATAACCCACAGAACTTCCTAAAACATCCACGTTTTTATTAACTTATCATTACGGAGTGATTTCAATGCACTCAAGATAAATTGGTTATCAATGTCCCGTATGGACTGTGGAGGTGGTTACTAGACATCTTTTCCGATGCCCATACGACGGAAAACATGGACATAGTATGCCAGCGACCGGATGCAAAATTGTCTTACCCAGATCTAATTATTAAAAAGGACAATCACTCAGTGAACTGAGTGGTAATCATACCGCCACCTAGAAAAAGTGACTACTCATTGCTGACTTCTGATCTTATTTGCTACTGATTTCAACGGTCAGCAAAAATGTCTACAACATTACATCCTAGGCAGACTGACGTTGATGGCCTGGGAAGCTATTTTGTTTCAACTTTTCTTGACTGTGATTCAGTAGATCTGAATTACGACGCGTTTCAGAACTTAATTCAGAATACAGATGATATATTCATACCGCGCAAACCGTGCACTTTCTCTTCTTGCTCGCCTCTTCCGCACTAAACAAGTCGTCTCTTTAATGATTTTTCTCGTCTATTCGCAAAGCGTACACTTACAAGCAAATGACCGGACCTGAACGCATTCCACTTTTTAGAGCACACTAAGCTCTTACGAAAAAAGGTCCTAGTTAGAGTTCGTATTAATAAAAATTTCTTATCCAAATATACTCGTCGATTGAAGAAGAAGAAGACTTCAACTTTTCCCCTGCAACTGCCCAAGAGAGAGACTTCTTCCGTTCCTTAAGTAATTGCTGAGATATTCACGGAGCACGACGAAATGTCCCGCAGTCACTCCCTACTGCTGACCTTTTCGTACTAGACTTTGAAGACCTTTTGGTCAGGGTTGATCTGTATAGCACAGTGGGTCGAGATAAGATCGACTTCAAGATTTTCAATGAAACGGTTATTAGTCTGGGAAAGTCCCCGCAAAACAGCTTAGACAGACAATGCAAGTCAACATTCTCCCTGATGCAAGGGATGAAACCACAGTCACGCCAAATTTAAGAGTGGGAGATAGGCACACCCCTGCTAGCTGCAAGCCAATCAGCCTTACTAGCATTCCATGCAAGATAATGGAGCACTTGCTAAAACTCGCGATTTTTACACGATTCCTCCAGAATACTTTTTCTTCCACGTAGCGTGGCCTCCTTCTTGGTCAGTCGTTCGCAATAATTATGCTATTCCTTATAAATAACCTGACAGGGGCTAAAGAAAATGGACTCATTTCAGACGTTACTTCATTCGACTTCGATAAGGCATTCGACCGTGTCCCACACAGTCCTCTAGGGCATAAGCTAGAAGCTTAGGACATCCAACGAAAAATCTTTCGTTGGATTATTTCTGTCCTACATAACAGAACTGGATCAGACTTTTTGTCTCTCTCCCTGATCTCTGTGGGGGTTCATCACGGGTTAGTGCTCTGCCATTTTCTGTTAGTTATACAAACGGCCTCTTGAAAGACATTCCAGCAGCACTCTTCCCTACGTTGACCACCTTAAAATTTGGAGTGCTGATGATTCCAGTGCATTGCATAAGGATCTTGAGGCTGTTAAGCGGTAGTCAGACATCAAAAATCTCCGCCCCAACCGATGGTCATTATGTACACGTAACTCGTTGGATATTCTGGTAATGCCTTCGTGCTTCACAGTGCACTCAGCATGGTAGATTTCATGAAAATCTTTCTGAAGGGATATTTAGCTATCTGGATGTCATCTAACTTGTTTTTGCGAATCACCATGAGATCATTGCTAAAAATGTGTTCGAAACTCTTGGAATGATTTACCGGACAATTCCCCGTCTAGATAAGAAACCGCTGTAGATACTTTAGGGGTTTACATAAATCCACTGTTTGAGAACTCCGATCAAATTGCGTTCACTGGCTGGAAGAAGAACATACTCGCTGTTGAACATGTTCAGCGCTTGGCAACCAAGCTGGTGACTGGACTGTAGCACATGGATTACGTGTCGCCACTTTGAATTTTTGGTTTGTACCCAGTTGAATTTCGATGACTCTGCGATGACCTAATACTTACACACTACATCTTTCGCGTACGAATCACTGAACAGTTTTTCATCTTAATGATTGGTAACGGCTGCAGAGGTCATGATAAAAAGCCTTATGAGCCCTGTCCTCAAATCTTTCTCAGACAGCAAATGTTTCATACAGGGTTGTCAGTCTCTGGAACTGCCTTCCTTCTAAAGTTGTTAGTTGCACCTCTAGAGATCGTCTTAGAACAGTGTTAGATGCGCATTTAATTGAAACTGTGTTAAGTATGTAACCCGTCTTTTCTCTTGACACCCGCTTCAATCCCCAATAGTGATGTTAAACCCTGCTTTATTTAGTCTCTGACGTCAACGGACGTCCGCTGGATATAAAAACAGGTAAACCGACTGGAACCGGATGATTCAAGTTTTCAATCATGAACTCGTGTATTTATCGCAGAAATCAATGAACTTCACTGGAAGTGTGGGAATTCCTTCGCCTCATCCCACCCACAGCCAGTTAATCTGGCTGTTGATTCAGTCTTGTGCTGTGCCCATTTGTTCACCCGACTTAGGTAGGAGGCGTGCACGTTTTCTAAGTCTTTTGATCTAGACTCCGGCTTTCATTGCGGGGTTTATAGCTCCTTGGTGCATCGTACGCCGTGGATCTCCAAGAACTCGATTCTGATACTTCAAGTATACCTGCCGCGTTGTTCCATTATGAAATAGGCTCCTCCGTGATGTACTTGGTTTCCTTAGATTCGGGTCCTGTTGCTCTTGGACTCCGTCGGTCTCTGTACAAAACCTTTGAACCAGGCGCAGACATAACACATTAATCAGGTGTGCCTGCATTTGAATCAGTCTTGACAACCTTTTGTGTACATGTCAGGGTTTAACTTATCGTCCACCGAGTTTCTGCTAAGCTATGTGCACTCAACCTCCCCATAAGCCAATTTCCGAATCAACTAGTGGGCATGGCACGCATCCATAAGTTGGCTCGAACGGCGACTTCATTTTTGGTCTTTGTGGTGAAGGACGATGGGTCAAGAGAATCAATGGTAGCATTTCTTTCTGGGCTCTGCCTTCCATCCCTCACCATCCTGTGATTGTATGATTGTTTCTTTCCATTAGTGTGTTCGATTGAGAGTGGCATGATGCTGCACAAACTTTAATGTTTACCAAGCTCTCCAAAATTTACCAAAATTCTCCGCTTTTGAATCAGGTGTCCTGGTCATAATTTTCCAAGTCTGATGGCCGGGAGTGGTTGAGTGAGATATTGATCCAGCATTTGACGTTGCTGACATTTTAGTACATAAGTGTTGACATCTTTCATTCCCGATGACATCTGGTACGAGGCAGCTGGTGACACTTCTTCCCAGGTGTCGATCTTAACTCAACCGATATCACCAGCACATTTATTCCCTCCCGTAGTTGATGCATCAACATTCCAACAATATTCCATCTCAAGTCTAGCTCGCGCACTCTAAAAAGCATTTACTTCTGAATATTCCTTGCCAGCTGGACGTTGTCCTCTGTAGAGAGGTTGGTCAGTCACCTCCTACATCAATGTATCCAGTCCCTATGCTGTTTGTAACTTTCCGTTCTCCAGTTCTATACTGTTAACCACATCACACTTGGTTACAATCATGTCACATCATGTTTCAAATCAATCATAGTTTCAGCACAGTCAAATAAATTCGCTCCCAGTATGGTCTGACCTGCATCGGGAGAAATGACGACAGGTTATTTGACTGCGTGACCACTGGTTCTGACGCCATATTCTGCCAGGCTATCAACGTTGAGAGTAAATCCGTGAACGAATGAATATCGCATACCGGTGAACAATCTTCCCTGGCCTTGGTCCAATCAGTGAGACTGCATTCCGATCTCTCTGGTATTAATGAGACACCACTGTGAGCTACCATTGATTTTCAACCTAGGATGTACTACCGGCTTACCGCTCAGGAATGTTACCGATTGTTGTGTGCAACAAGGCGGATGGTACAAGAACCTTTTATATAGAAAATCAACAGACGTAATTAGGGTTTCGGCACCAACTCATACAAAAACCCTCGTTTAAACATAACGCTAATCCCACGACGCCATAGTTGCCACTATCAAGTCCATGTACGGGGAACACAATTTCCCCGTCACAGCGTACTCCCGCGGATCTTCTTGCATTCTTCCTCGTTCAGTTGAAAGTTACAAATACAATGGCAATCGTTTCAACCGACATTACTCTGCATTCCTACTTCAGTGGATTGAAACGTCAAATATTCTACAGCGTGACATCCGTTCTGATATATTATGCATTGATTCGATTGTACTCATCGTCTTGTCTTGTTACTCAAATGGATATCATTATCATCTCCTTAATACTATGTTAATTATGGAAGTTTTGAGCTGACTTTAGAAGTTAGGTTCAACTCCGTTGCAGCCGTGCTTCTCTGGGATGTTTAATAAAATGCATTGCATTGGTCACGTTTAATGCTAATGAACACTGTTCGTTTGCTTAAACATGTGATGACCGTGAATGTTCGGTTTTAGGTAAATTGTATGCCTTATTTGTTTATCTTATTGTCGGCTTTTGCTTAAATTCAGTTGGGCTATTCA
>JTDE01002176.1:35422-67332 GCA_014338405.1 Paragonimus skrjabini miyazakii | reverse complement strand
TGATCTGGTTGAGGCCATCTGAATTGCTCTTCAAAATGTTCAGCCTATTTGTGTAGTCGGCGCGATTGATTGGTGATAAGTGAACCATCTTTTTCGCATATGGTTTCGTTTACATCGACTTGACGACCAGTACAGCCGCGGATCAGGGAAAAGTGCCTTCTGCTATTCCCAGATAAAAAGGGTCTCTCCATTTCTTTCGATTGTTCGACCAAGTATTGCTCACGGTCTTTGCGCAATCTTTTAGTCAGCTTGCCTTTAAGTTCTCAACGGTCGTCATCATATTCAGAATCAGGTGGGATCGAGTGACGCTCGTTCGTAAGGTTTATCGACGTGATGGAAATCCAGTTCTGTCGAAACTGAATAGCCCCATCGAAACATGCCTGTTCACAGCATGCTTTCGTGGCTGCGGCGATTTGTTCCCGGTGTTCGTTAAGAACTCTCACCCGACTCGAATTGGGCTACTTGTTTACTAATGCCTCTTGGTTAGCGTTCGCTCGAATGTCAGTTAAGCGTCTTACATTTACGAGCGTATGTCCTCTAGGCAAATGATGAAACGAAACGGGCACGCACAATAGCATGGTCCGAGTGCAGGTGGTTGCTCCAAAAGGCACGACAGTCCTTAACAGAGTGGCGACACCTGTAACTGACTGCTATATGATCCAACTGTGTCCACGGCTGAGAAACACACGGAGGTCTCCATGTAACACAGTGCTTTTTCCTGTGTTGGAATGCGGTGTTCGACATATACAGAACGTGGGATGCGCACAGTTATAGTAGTCTTTCGCCACTGTCGGCGCGTTGTGTTCGGACACCAAACATACCTCCTAGCCGCTTCTCATCCGGATAAAGACGACCAAGCTGAGCATTAAACTCGCCCTCTAGTATGATGATGTCTGAGTCTGATGTCTGACTGTTCACTGAGATGCACTTGAGCAAGCATTGCTCTGCTCGGAAACTCAGTGCGATTCCCACTTCAACCTGACGGCGAAATTCAGCTTCGGCGTCACCAGAAACCCTGAGACAGAAACGCTTGAATCGACAGTTATCTAGAGGTGAGCTCAAGTGGATAGCCGTGCTAGAATTGTAGACTTGCGTCTCCGACACACAGCACACATCAAGCTCCAGACTTGAGAGAGTACTTACCAGAGCAGCTTGCTGACCGAATTGTCGGAGAGTGCGGACATTGAAGGCGCCAATGTTTACTAGTTGTTTTGGCCTCAGGAAACAATTATCATCCGAAGGGACATGGAAGTTAGAAGATATGGAGGGTGAAACAGTAGGAGGAAGTCATGTTGAATGAATAATGTCACTGTTGAGAGAACGATAACTTCTGATACTTCCCGGTCGTTTATGCCGCGGAAGGGGGTTGACTTGAAGGACCCCATCCCGAGTCTCTGACTCCAAAGTCTGACGTGCGACACAACAGGATACAGGGTTTTCTTGGGGGACCCTACTCGGAGCCAATGTCTCAAGAGTCTGACTCACTTGGCAGTGAGGGGCTTGCCTAGCCCGAGGGCGCAGTGAATAAGACATTGATGTCTCGTTCTGAGCACTGCTGCGCGCAGTGGATGTACTCGAAGCTACATCAGACTTTTGAGAGATAGCGGATGTTTTTCGACCGTATTGAATAATACGCCTGCGGAGTGCGGAGTGCTCTTTGTTTGAGGGTACCCATTCTAACCCCTTTCTTCCTGATACGGAAGACAGTACTGCCGCAACTGTAGAAATAGTCCTGTTGTACGCCCATAGGATCGTGCTTCACTACCTAAGCACTCCTATGCAGTCAGTAGTGCGACATACAGTCCTATGGGTGTAACTGCTTTTCGTCTGATTGCTCTCCTTTGGCCTGTCTGACAAGGTGGCACCTGGAAGGACCGGAGCCGTAGTCAGCATAGCCCGCTGGATCAAAACAGTATACAAACCAGACCACCTCGCCAAGGTAGCAGTATAGGTCGGGAAACCATGCTCCCGTGCTCATCCACTTGCTAGTGTACAACAGAATATGCTGGGCACACAACGAGTTAATGGACCGAAAGAATAAGAGAGCTTTATCCGACCTGGTTAGAAACTGGTGTAAGAAAATTAACAACAAGCGTGATTGTCGCCCACCTGCCAGACGTGAATCACACAGATAACACATAGATAACACGATCAAGTCATTCATGGTCGTCTACAAAACTCCGGTCAACCAATCCAGGTCAAGCAAACAACGCGATCTGGCAACGGCCGACACGATTGCCAATCGATTACACAAACCGGTGCTTGTGTACAAAAGCAGTTCGTTAGAGACCTCACCCTCACATGGTCAGCGACCAACTTATATTGGCCTCCTATTCATTACCCACAAATTTTTCATGGACTATCCATTTAAAAACTACTATCTACATTCTCGAAGTATGCACAGACTCTAAATGTGGCATTTAAACTACGAGTATTTAATGCATCAGAATACAGCACGTGTCAAATAAGATCATTCTCGGTGTGTCCAATTCAGGCAAAATACAACACAATGAATATAGAACTGGTTGTGGAACTAGGATTGCATGGAACCTATCACATAGTGTGTGAATCTAGTGCCGTTTGGGGATTAGGAACATGATTAATGTGAGGTTACGTCAATTGCTACATCGAACATAGGTTTTAAGAACATCAGAGATTGAGTAAATACTTCCGCGCTCACAGATTACGGTTTTGCAGACGGATTCCCTCAGCCTATGCAGCTACCAGCAAAGGATACTTCAAACCTCTGGTGTGAACACGTGTGATGTGGTAGATATGCTTAAATGTGACCTCCAATTTCCATAATAATATTCACCTCAACGAGGTTGTATCAAAAAATAGCTAAGCTTATCAGAGGTATTTACTATTAGACGTGCAAATGACACGCTACCGCGTTCAGTTCACTGCAATGCAACATGTGGTGGTCAGTATCTTCGGTTTTACAGCTCTGCTTCTATTGCATACAAACGCGGATTAGTTAGCACACTGCTTCATAAGGCCAGGCGTATTTGTACACTCGGTAAACTGCAGATAGAACAGAAGATGCTAAAACAAACCTTACCAACAAACCGATACCCGAGCCACATAATACGTTGGATAAAATCTCCGAACCCATACGGACAACCCAAAGGAAGGATGTTTCCCTACTCTGGCTATTCTAAGATGACCATCTAGCCAACGACATACAGCATAGATCAAGGTCTGCTCTGGTTCGAACACATGCGGCTGTGCAGTCGCTCTTAGTCCAAACTACCGGAGAACCAGTTCGTCGTAATCACAAAAGCAGTTTGTCAAACTCTTCTATCTCCCTCGTTGTGTACCAGTTCACTTACAGTTGCAGTGACCTTTACACAGGCAGACCAGATCGACGACTATCACAGCGTGTGACCGAACACATCCCGAAATGGCTGACATAACTGATGACTTAATTTGGTGAACTGATTGCTCGTAATCCAACGTCATCGACTGTAAAACACCTCATGACAAAATTGACCCATTAAACTCATTCAAGATAGTGTTGTGCAATCGGAACCCGCAGTTACTGGTTTTCTGTGAAGCGATGCTCATCCGAACTTACGAGCCAATGTTATGTGCACAAAAGTGTTTGAGGCACCCTATCGAATTGCCATAATCGTGATTACATAATACTTGGTGTGCTTATACGCGTGTTTATTCCCAGTTTGTCCGTATCTGTAAGATGTTTGTAACTAACACGTCTTACGTTTGCCACTGATGAGAGTAAACGAAATGCTAACATATCACAGTATATGTCTTCTCTCTGCTCTGATGAAGTGGTTGAAGGGAATTCAGTATTTCCGATAGGAGAAGCGTTCCATTCTATACTGCTTCTTAGTCGATAATATACGGTCCAGTTGAATAAAGTCAATTTTCTAATATCGCCTTCTCTTTTCCCAAAACAAACAACGGTGCCCCAACTTCAGCTCACCAGTGTCCCACTAGACCGCATTTCAAAGCCAAGCTAAAGTACAGTTGGTCCTTATAAAGTAAGCCAACTTCGTGGACGACATTCATCAAGTTCAGATACAGAAGACCCAAGCCCCGACCTGATACCCAAAGCAGTGGAGTATCTGATCTCATACTCAGTTCATAAATATTTCAACTCGCTTGGACCGAAGAGTTCTCTGAAAAATTACTAGACTTTTTTGGAGAATATTACTATTTTTTTCAGGAAATGTGGGATCCATTGGATATCAACCAATTCGGTGTCCACGTATAGCCGTCCAACCCAAGATCGCATTAAGTATCATTGACTGCGCTGGCTGGGCTGATTTCCGAGAACAGAATAATGGACACGCAAGTGCTCACACGTGACCCGATCAGTACAGAGGCCACGTGAGTTTTTATCTTATTGATCGAACTGTTGTTCCGTGATTCGCGTACGGCGTGATTAGGTGTTTTTCAATACATGCCGGAAGGGCATTTCTGCAACGAATTAGATCCGATTGATTTTGCCCGCTAATCACTAGCGCATGGACGAACAGGCCGCGATAGGCGATAAGATCTGGATCAAGATGAACAAAGCACCGATATTGACGACGCAACCCGGTGAGGTAACGGGCGGCTCGTTTATGCAATTCGCCTAGCCAACCTTCAACAGGGACACCGCAGGGTCCAGATCGGATAAATGCTGTATAAGTAAGCGTCCCATCCGGCTGTGTCTGAAAACCCATTTGGGATGTCCAGTTTTTTGTCTGGGAGGGCAGTAGTTTTTTTCGTTGGTAGTATTGATTATACATGGAAAATGTTCGCCGTAGATCGCCCCTTTCTCGATTATTCGCGGCGGAATTGGGCGTCAACGAACGCTCACCAAACTCTTCAAACCGACTACGTTTGTGGGTCGGTTCTTGAATAGTTCTTAGGTTACGAGCAATGGAAATGGATTTCGATGAAGTGCCTTCCAATCTTTGGAGATTTTCTGAATTGAAGAGTACGTTAGACTGATGCTGGTATAAAGGAACTCCATCACCTTCCTCAGTCGTGCCAGAACTATACGAAATTGTACGATGGTCTCCCGTTTTTGCGACTTGATCGTAAGGAGTTGCGCGATGTGAGTTGGTTGACTTGATCGTCGCGCTGTCTACATCTAATCTGACAGCCACATCCTCTGAACCTGAATCGTATGGGCTTTGAGAATTTGGAGATTGTTTATCACCTAATCCGCCCGTCACGGAAGTAACTTTATCGCTGATGTGTGTTTGTTTGGTATTTTTAGTAAAAATGCCCGGGATCCATCTAGGAGTTCCGTTCCTCAATTTTTTATCCAAAGGTTGTGGGTCCCCATTCACGGCAACCAGGCTGCCAAATTCACCAGCGGCGGACGTGGAGGCATGAAGCTGTTTTATTTGTTTGTCAGCTAGATCACGCAAATGTTCATAGGCTTCACGGTAACCCAATGGTTCCAGTGGTTTATCGAAGTCCGTTTGAGTTTCTTGATACTGACTGGCGTGAGATCGTAGGTAATTGTTCAAGGTTTCTGATGGAGGCTGCAGATATTTCTGAACCTCAGCGTCTCTTGAAGTGACAGAAAACGGACGAGACGATGGTCTTGGATGATCCTTCTTTATGGTAATAGAACTGCCGTGTGTGTGTCGGTTACCCATGTTATCTAGACCACCAATTGCAATTCGTCAAGGCGCTCTGCGTTAATGGCATACCATGTCAAAAGCATGCTACACCCATTCGGTCATCTTACGAAGACGAGGCAAGGTGTTTGAATAACCATCGATCGATGAATCAAGCAACGTTGTCTAATATGATTGGTGAATGAGACCAGATTTTCACAGGGATTTTTAGACTACTAAGTTTAGCTTTCTTGAACATAAAAACACAAGCAAGGATACTTCCTAGTCCTAAACAATTAATTCTAGTCGTAAGAGAAAATTCTAGACCACATGAAAATGGTCTCCTTGCAAGACCTCTCTAATCAACCGAGCGCCAAAATTGACTTCACACGTGCTATCACTTTTCGTATTCAGTGCAGTTTATTTCCTAATGCATTTGAGGTGTAGCATATTCGGGTTGTTCATAACATATGAAGTGAACTTGAAAATTCGAACTTAAGCTCAGTCGATTCCTCTACATAGAGGGAATAAATTGAAATTATTTGGAAATCCTCAGCTTCCAATTCTATCTAGCTACTCGACTTTACTGTGACCTTCTCCAGGTGCACCTGTAAGTAGATCTACTTAGCTGTGCCTTTTACTGTGCCTTCTTTGTCAACATAAAGTCTGGCTAACTTTTCACGAACACTCAACAACACTTGTGCAAACAGAGTATGTCATTCTAACCAACATTCGGGATAGTGAGGCAAATCTTCACTTCAGCAGACTGTTAGTTAGTTAGTTACAGATCATTGTCGATTTACAGTGAAGTAAAAAAAATGTGAAAATGTTATTGATTCTCATACTGCTGTTATGTGCATTTTCGAATAACACGCCGTCTAAGTATTCAAACATTTTACTAGTTTAGAATGAAACACGACAGTCCGAGTTGGAATGACAATCAAAAAGTTTGACAGCGACGCCAACAGGAAAATTAGCTTCGGTCACTCAACATTTTTCGAATTATTGAACTTCCTAATAAGAATTGAGTATCAGCTGTTCCATTAAAAATTCAATTAGAAATGACAAACATCAGTACAGTGACAGGAATTTGAATACAAGTGATTATTTCACATGTCCCGTTGCAACAGGTCGTTTACCATCTTCAGATGATCAAAGATAAATGACTGTAGCTACAGTTTCGGTCATCTACTTCTATCGACAGTCGTTGTCACTTTATGACGTGTTGTCACCCAAATGTTACGCACTTCTGGGTGGTGAGATAGTATGAATTACGTGCTTAATATATTGACTTTTATTTTTCGCCAGTAGCTTCAGACAATGTTCATCTTACGTATCGCCAGAGCTCAGTTGGTATGTCAACCTGATGAATCTCTGGCACCAGCGTGATATCTGTCTCGCAAAAAAGACTGCTGCTACCCGCTCCATAGTGCGCTACAATTAAATAACCTGGTCGTTTCGCGTCGATGTTAGTCAATTTTTAGCGAACGTTGTCTACGTGCATGGCGGTAGTACCGCATGCGAACTATCATGAAGTTCCGCTGTGTTGGGAACAGCTAGCCTCTTTCTACACCAATTAGTTTCGCTTCATTCGCCACTCAGACACACGTCTTACGCATGCCCACCTAGCGCCTTCTTTGTGCTCTCTGGATATGGCTAGCAAAAGGCCCTGGTGGACAACTCGTAGACTGGCGTGAGGAAACTACCATCAACTGTGACCCAGTTCGACTTCCCGATCAAGGTCAGAAAGCTTACGAGAGAAACGGATATATAGCCGCAAGAGTGTTGTCATGCTGCTTTTTGCGACAGTCCTTATCTGTTATTACACACAGTTCCCTTTGAAAAAACGAAAAACTGACAAAAGTTAACCTGCCATGGCCCCAGAAGGGGTTGAGAAGGATTTTGCACAGTTGGTCCCAATGACCACCAGCGAAGTGGTAGGCACCTGTTTCGGCCTAGCTGCACGCACGCCGGAGATTCAAGTCCACGACCCGTGAACAAGCGTCAGATTGTAGTCCGAGCACTTATCCACTAGACCACGCCACAACGGTCGCCTAGGTTGCAAAAAGGTATGTGAAAACGGCTAATCGATTTCAGCCGATGACCGTATCCCCGAGGTCTAGTGGATAAGTGCACGGATCACGATCCGTCGCTTATTCAGAGGTCGTAGGTTAGATGCCATGGCGTGTAAGATGCTGGTAAACCTCATTGTTAGGAGGCAAATTCAACGAAACAATCTAGTCAGGACATTGTTGACGGCTGATGAAATCGGTCATCATTGCAAACCAGTCAGGCTTTCGGCGACGGCTGACGAAATCAGGCATCAACAAAGCACTGAGGGGCACGTGGGACCAACTAGCAGGAGTCGTGAAAGTGAGCGTAGGTGACGCGCTAGCAGGATACGTGCAAGTGAGCGTGGGTGTCACGCTAGCCCGAGGAACCAGCCAGAGCGCAACGCATATGGAGTGCGCCCTACTTGGCACAAGTAGATTGGGTAAAGCCGCATAGCAGGGAGCCAGATAGAGCATTCAAGTCGGAATAGAACGTTTTGGCAAGGAAAGGCGCTTTACATCACTCAACTAGGTCGAAACTGCTGTCCACCACTCCGTTGGTGGTCGGTGGGATCAACTGTTTTCAAATAGTGCTTACCCAGCCCGTCTTCTGGAAGTAACGAAGCTCGTGCACCGGACTGGTCGATCTCATCACTCGTTTGTCGATTGACTAACTTTAATAGGGCTCATAACATGGAACGTCCACTCTGGTTGGAACCCAACAGCTGAGGAAGGCCACCCGAGGTGGTTGAAACGTAGAGTATTACAACTTGCTCATAACGTTGTGTTATTCTCAATCCATTTATCATCAGTAAAGCGAATTAATCCACAGAATGCGGATTTTTACTCAATCTAGCCGAGTGCAGTTTGTTTGTTACCTGAAACGTCTGACTGGCTGACAGAAAGCCTGATTTGACGGATATCAACTGAGATTATCGCACGTTTTTTACCACTTCGCTTGACAACCAACGACTCTGAGAAGTGCCAGGCGGCCACGGTCAAGTCTTACTGTGAGCATTCTGTCGGGCGTAGAGTTTGGTCAACGAACTTGCCTCGCAGTACGCAAAGTTGAAACACTACTCTTTTCAGAAAGAAACACTACCGTGACGCGCATTAATGAGGAACAATTTTGAGTCTGTCACTCCTACAGAAGTGGATCAACTAAAAATTTCAGTAAACTGTGGAATAGATGACTGACCAATGTATGGCTACTCAATTGTTAGAAGTCTTATCACAAAGTTGGTATTACACCAACCTAAACAAAAACTCTGGTGTCATATCGATCTTACTTCGATGAAAAAGTGGATCTGCAGAGCTCCGCGTCCAGCAAAGAACATCCTGTAGCTCACCACTCTTCGGTCAATGAATATTGTGTCATGAGCATCAAAAAGATCAGACGAAACAGTCAAAGGATCATAGTAAGACCGATTGTATTGCTAAATTGAACTCATGCAATGTTGAATCAATACGGCACTAGACCTGACTGCAGTTTTAAGCGTGTATCAAAGTCCGCTCTAGTATCTAGGACTTACTCATTACACATGGTGCTGCCTAAAATTACACGGCTGCCTCTGTCTAATACGTTCGCCCGCCCCATCCTCACACATCTGTGCGCTACTGTTCCACTCAGCTTGGCATTTCATTTATATCTCAGTAATTCTTTGTTGTTGTTTTTTTGTCGTGTTTGATCGTGCTGTCAGTATCCTGTTTACTCCTGATGCCTTGACCGGTGGCGGAATCGATCGACCGCCCAGATGGCAACTGTTTAGACAATATCTCGTCTACAGGCCTTGATTCATTGGCTGGCTGCCACTGGTCACTGTTGATTGTGGTTCCGGACAGGCCTCACTCTTTCGCATTTATCTGTGTCAATCCCCGTTATCGTGAAGAAACATGGCGAGTTTTTTTTAACAACATTAACAATATATTGCATTAATCGTGATCTAATTTCTGAATGTGAAGATCCGTTCACCAAGAGATGAACAACGGAATTTATGACCAGCTTGGCATCAGTCTATTCAAGCTGAGCAACCTCAAAAAGAAAAATTTATTTTGCTCGAAACACAAATGAACAAATGACTGAACAAGAACGTTTTTGGTATCAGTTAAAACGAACCTCTGGTTCCATTCTGTCCTGGAACAAATAAGCACAGTCAAGAGTGTGGCATGAAAAATCGATATGTGTGTATCGTGACATCCTAGAACGCAGAGCGACGATAAGTCTTTGTAAGTGTTGAGAAAAGTGTATGCGTGGAAAAATGGATGAACAGATGAATGGATCGCATGGGAAGCGCCCAAGAACGCGAACTTTGGTAGACAGTTTGATTTGTGTGTATGTATTTCGAGACTTCTGGTCAGTATGACTATTGTTTTGAATTAAATAAAACAAACAAATGTACACAGTTCGTTCTGATTCTTTGGGAAGAACAGCACAATACATGTTAGCCAGAGCATCACCTTGGAATATGACGAGTTGCTCGGAAGTGTAAAGAGTAGCCAGGAAGATCTCGAAGCGGATGAAGAAATTAATTGACTAATAACAATCCAATCCAACATTTGTGATATGATAAAGCTGAGAGCCGAAACAAGTGGATGTTTTTACCAATCCATTTGGTCGATGAAGTGCTCTGCAAAAAGGTTACAAAACAGATCGGATGCAGACACAAACAAACGGCAAGATTTAATGACAAATAGAAAGTATAAAGTATTTGTTTCAGAGGTTCATCGCGAATTTTGACGACTTTCGCAGGTATCATATTTAAAAGTTTAATTGAACCATGCTGATACTGATTAAAACACAATCAGCTAATTAAAGGTTGGTTACAAATAATCACTAGGTTCATGATGCATAATACGTTATCCGTTTGAATCTATATGGTGAGATGTAAATTTTGAAAATGTGATGACGAATTCTGGAAAAAGAGAACAGAGATCTGATTCAAGACAGATTAATGCGGGATTCATCACTGCGGTAAAAACCTATTCGATTTGTCACCAATAAAAACCCCGACATAGAAAACATTTTAGTAGCGGACAAAGCTAGCGTCGTTTTAATATACAACATCATAAGTGGATAGAAAGTTTCAGTATCATATTCTTTGCTAGTCGTTAAGTTCTCTGTTCCATGTTGTACCAATCAGATAGCAGCTTATGACATAGCATATGCTACTGATGCCAAGGAAAGATAAATTCTGATTACTTCAACACTGATGTGCATCTAAAAATCCGTGTTCTTGTACTATGAATAACATCCGCTTCCTGAACTCAGTCCGAAGTAAGTTTCATATTATTTGCGTGATAGGTTCGAATCAAAGTACAATTTCTAGAGCCATTCAAAGTTTATAATTCTGAGTATTACTGTGACCTGTTGCGATTTTGAATCCTGGTCGCCTAGGTCGAAGTGATCATGTTATCGTTAATTGTTCGAGCAACAAACTCATTTACACGATACGGATGACAGATCAAGCCCCACAAGCCGAGGTTGAGAATACTCTTATTGACATCTCTGACCCCTAACTACAATAAGCAGAACGTGAAACATCACCAGAGTGTGTGAACACTGATCGATTCGGATTACGGGTTCAAAGTTCACCAGGTGATTAAAGATTACCTTTAAAACTTGACACGTTCCATTTACTTTATCTGTCAATCGTATGTTGCAGTGTCCATGTGATTGAAGCATTTGAAACAATAAAACCTGATGAAGATTCTACGGGTAAATCGGTCTCCAATGACTGATCAGTGATTTAACATTGACCATATATAGGATTTTCACCAAAAGAATAACTGAAATTTCTGGATTACTGACAAAACAGAATTACAACAACAACAACAACAACAAACACACAAAACAAATTTACCTTGTACTAGATGTAATTTACACAAGACGACGGAGGATTTCATACATTTGACTCGCAAAAGTGATGGATCAGCTGACACGAGTTGACTAAGTAAAAGATGCTCTGGAAAGACAGGCAACTCCGTGGGTCACCGGTTCTCTGGAAAGTGAACGTCAGTGGCCAGTGGCACTAGGGTAAATATGTACACGTATTTCTACATCCAACCGGCGACGGGGCATGCATCCTACCGATTTACAATTGAGACCGAGTTTGACGGACGAGAAGAAGGAGGAGGTGGTGGTGGTGGCGGAGTGGACGGAACAGGTGGACATAAATTATTCGACAGGATTTTGCTCGCATCGAAACGGTTGGCCTTGATCCACGGTCCGGCGTCAGTCACAAGTTGATCTGACCGAGTTGACTGGTTTGGTCTTGTACAGTCTGGTGAGGGAAACGTGCTATTTGTCGATGTTGCATCCTCTGTTGGTATAAAAAATGAGGAAATTAGTGTTCCAATATTCATTTCATGGGCTAATCCTCACACCAATATACTTTCACCAGGAAGGTTTCTGACATAAATACATGCGCGGCAGCCAGGTACTTTTATCTACAATTTATCGTACAAGAACATGAAAGGGTTTCACCGTTACACTATTGTTCGTATAAAGACCATACAGTGCACATATGAAACAGTTTTTGCACCCTGCCAGTCGACTGAAAAATATAATCAATTCAAAGACTGCTTGCGTGTGCCATGGTGGATCAGGTTAAATCGGAGCACTTCACGATCACCATCGGCTGAATGCACAATCAAGGTGTGTATGGAAGGAAGTACCAATGAACACTGATAACTAGAAGATGGTCGGTCGGGTCATTAGGTAGACGTGGTTAGTTGATGGTTTGTGCATCACCTAATCAATCGTGTCTTTAGCACGTGGATGGAATTCCGGCCGAAGTATTTTGCTGTTCGAACTGTCTGTTTGAATCGGGAACCCAGAACAACTGGACTAGCAACTGGAGTTCGAGTTTGCATACAAAGAGCTCATCCGGTTAAAATCCAGCAAAGCAAGCAGATCTGATGGCTCATCACCGATCGTTCCAAAGAACTGCGTGGAATCGTTGCGCTTACATTTAGCTCAGATATTCACTCAGTGTTTCAGAAAATGCAAAACTACAAGCCGTTGGAGGACAGTCTGCATTACATCAATTCATCATTCTCATTATAGACATCATTGGTTCACATTGATGTTTAACTATCACACAACCAAGGAAAAAACTCTATAAAGAAAGAGAGAGGAGAAAAAAGAAGGGAAGGGGAAGGGAGCCTAACTACTAATAACAGCTACGTCTATATTCAAACATACAACATCAAGGTGCCTACATCCTGCAAACAAACAACCGAGCTGTCAGTGGAAGTAAAGCGTCATCAGGGAGAGAGCTACCTTACGGTTTTCACCGCACCGCGTCATTAAATGTACTCATTTCAAAGACAGCTCGGTCAAACAACAACAATCACGCCACTCAGCCCGATTAGCTGTCATCTCACCTAACGTCTCCAGACACCGACTCTGTGCGTCGCGAGGTCCCCAGTCTAAGAGACGAACCCGACATACACTGGCCAGCCCCTGGGTGAACGACTTCGTTTTTTTACGCCAGGTCATCATCTATTTACCTCGCACCTTACGCCAGTCAGCCGCAGCGTCGGCAAAAAGTGCTCGATGTGGCAGACGATTAGCCGATCTCATGCCTAACTGCAGTACTGAAAGTTTTTGCAAAATTCATCCTTGTTGGAACGGAATCTCAGGTGAACGTTACGGATTGCAGCCAGTTTGCATATCGTCATGCACGTGCCATCTTGGATACTCTTGTTTGTCTAGTTCATACCATTTCACCATCACCCAATGGAAACTCAAGAGCGAAACGTTGATGGAGAAACGGTACATCAAGATCTCAGATAATCTGGAAGTCAAACCTCGACTGTCGAGTCTTTGCGTGTACAAATCGAAGTCAATTTACTTAATTAAGTGTCCAAGCCTCATCGCCATTCATCAATGGCTCTACAGGGTTTAATCCTTTCTTCTTTCTTATTTTCACTTGATACTGCATCTACGCCAGTCGAAAATCACAAATTTTCAATCAAATTCAGATTATGTGTTGGGCATCAAACATCCATTTTCCTCTTTCGTCCGTTTCCACAGCTTACCACCTAACATATCTAAATATTACATTTCGAGACGATCGGGCAACCTGATCATTACTCACAAGCGAAAGTGGTTGAGCGTTCACATATGATAATTCGGTCGTGCCTAACGTGAGGTCAATGGCGCAGTGGTAAACACGGTTGCCTCATGAACAACATGTCCGTGGTTCAAGTCCCGGCGGTGGCGATGATATGCACTACTGACGAGCTCTAATGAGAGCGAAACTCGAGTCTAGTGTTTCTTTTCGAAAGGGGCCGACTGGAAAGTCTATGGGGATGCGACAGCTGCGATCAATTGTGGGTGATGTTCAACTTGAAAATATCTAAATATGTTGACATTTTGTTTTCGCTCATGAAAGGGAATCAATGTGAGAAACTTCCAGGTGCATGCTCCTCCCGTTATGTAGACAATGAACCACTACCTCGAGTGTTTTCTGGAAAGTTTCTGGAGATGTTGTGAGCAACAGCATGACAAGATGACTTCACGTTGTTGCTGTTTATACCAAAATCCGAAGACTCTCGTTTTATGTTCAATGCTTAAATTATCGTTTCAATCCACGTCACTTGGTTAGCTGAATTATCAAGGTTTGTATGCTCCACCAATGAATATACTGTTCAGCAGTTATTTTTTTCATGGTTTGTTGTCCGAAAACTTTGTACTTTTTGTCTGACCCGTAAAACATTCATTCCCTTGAAATCGCATTCTCTCTCAACAATTTATTGATTGTATTTTTTCTCATCACTTCAAATTGTGTGAACGCTTTCGGCAGAAACCTTGTGTGACACAACCTAACCTCCTTCATCGGTTCTGTCTAAATATATTTCCATATCTTTCACCAGGCCCCGGTGCAAACACATATTGTAGCGAAAAGGCGTCCAATAAAGCACAATCTTTATTGTCCAACTCGCTAGTTCACATGCTCCGCGCGCGCTCGCGTTTATGAGTCAACATTCCAGTCCACAACACCCCCAGGTTTCCGTTCACGCGTCGTGTGCACTTCTACCCGGTTTAGGTGTGTGATTGGCGCCTTCTACCCTGGGGTTTTCTGCCTGCTATTCCTCGACCGTTGATCCGATTTCGTTGAGCGATAGCTTGTCCGATCGCTCGTGCTGTCCTCCGTCTATCAACCGTGGGCTTTGACCGTAATCCACAGCCGTGTTGAGATATTCCTGACAGTGTTGGAATAATCACACCTTCAATTTGGTCATTCATTCTATTTCGGCCGCCACGTCTCGCCCGTGGGTCCGATCCGGTCGAGCGATGACTCATTCGGTCGCCCACGCCGTTCTCCATCCGCTCACCGTGGGTGTTTGAACGCACCTCCCCCCTGCGTTGGGGTATTCCGCCGAGAGCTGGAAGGCTCGTACTTCCTGCCTGACAATCCCCCACAATATTTGCACGCACCTGTTACGTCTTATTCAACGCGACTTCTAAACAAGCCTAACCTTCGTATTCTAGAATTAACTACGAAGCTGAATCAATGGATTTTTCACAACTGAGTCCGATTGTGACCGTTTATCACAACTTCACTACTAGTTTCATGAGTACATTTTTTCTTACGACTCAGGCATATTTAGTTAATTGTCTTCCATTGGCTGAAGACGTGAGAATACAGAAACTGAAAATTCACCTCTCAGAGTGCATAAGGCACATTTTGACTTGATTTGATTTGATCCAGGCATTGTGCAAAAATGTTGAGAGTAAACAACTTAAGTGGGCTTTTTAGACAAAGTGCGATCCGGGGTACATACACACTGGGTTACAAAATGATCCCACCTTGTGAAAAACGTTGTCCGATGTAACATATGAATGAAACGTAATTTTTTAGAGGTATTTCCGCGGTAGGGTTTTGCGTGACAGCGAATAATCTGACAGGATACGTGTAGTGTAACATAGTTTACCTTTAAAAGTGATTCGTTTGATCCATTTAACGCGGCCAGTAACAGATGAATCCGTAGAACACCATTAATCTCACGGGTAAAGATGATCACCAGATTAAACTTGTCTATTAAAAATATTTCATACAGATGGATTGAACAACCATCATTCGAAAACGTTACTTTCATGTACATACCTTCTTCTTTCAATCTTGCACACAACCGTTGTCATCTGCCCACATATGATTAGACAGACAAAAATGGAAAAATCTAGTTTGTGTTGTGGACGAGCACACACGAGTACTCAGACAGTAATCGCTGGATCACTCAGTGAAAATCAAATATAAATTGAAGCATTCTTATACGCGCTGGCACACAAGACTCAATCAATTGGACGGACACATGTTTCACAGTTGTCAACGGTTTGTCTCGTTGTCAACATAGTTGAATGCTACAAACCCCCCATCAAAACTGTCAAACTGATTACAAATTACAAGCTAAGTTATCAGTTTTAACAACATAAAGGCTTTCTAACATATACCATACTAGGTTGCATGCGGGCTGGATGTTGTCAAGTCACCTAAAACCCAAACAAGAACATTTAAGATTCAATCGACGGAATGAATCGTTAACACTGAGTGCTCTCTCTCTCATGTACTCAAGTGTAAGGTGAATTGCATCGATCTGGGGAACTATCATGCTCATACTATCTGGTTCCTCCCAGATTATCATATTCTTTTCCGAATACAAACACTGAGTTCGAAACGAAGCATCTTTTGTAAGCGTCTATGTTTCGATTAAATCCAGCACAAACTGTAGCCTAAACAACCCTAACAACGTACACACTGCTAAATACACGAACAAACACGCACATAAATCAAACGGCCGCCGAACGCAAAAATATCCCGCGACCGATTTTGGAAAAAAATGGACCAATAAAATAGACGGGTTCCTCTCAAAATATCTGAGCCGTAGACAATAGGAAAGACAATGTTAGGCACCGTGAGGGAATTGGCTGAGCTCACACACATACCGTTGGCGGCATCCTTTTCGGATTAGCTTATCATAATGACTGAGGCCAAAGGATACTTGTGCTTAACCATCATCGCAAATGGCTTGCGCCACATCACTTGCGATTCCACTCACACACCAAATATCCGATATAAACTCGAAGGAATATGACCAGTGGGTATGTGAGTGGGGTCTGTGTGTTCAGCTGGCCAATGCTGGTTAGCCAATTCATAGGCTACCTCGAAACTGAAACCTTATCTCTTGAGAAATAAACCGAGAGATACTACAATGGTAAAATCTAAACAGGGGAAAATATTAGAAATATAACGTAAAAAGTATTCCATTATAAGAGTACACATTATTGCTTTCTACGAAAGATAGAGAAAAATAAACAATACATTCGACATACAATACACTAACAAAGCTGAAGAAGAGGAACGATAGAGAGTCACCATGACACAGGCTTCTGAAAAGGGGAGCAGGTGAGTTGCTAAACGACGGCGATTGTTAGTCGATATGAACAAAAAAATGGATATAAATTACACAACCTAGTTGGGTTTAACGTACTCATTTTCTCTTCGTCGATGGTGTACTATGAGTACGTTCATGACTAAATAATCCGAGACGGCCACTTATGGTTCTTTTGCGTACCGCGCGTTTCAATTCAGAGCCTCCAAAATGTTGCTCACTGAACCTTCGGACACACACACACGCACGATGACTGATAGGATAACTAGTGAATGGCGACGAAAATCTGGCTACCTTGTGAGTGGGATGAACACAATAACCAGAATACAAGATGAGCCAAAAATACCACATCGCATTTCTCACTGCAAGTGCTTCTACAATTGGATCCCTCCTCTCTTTTAATTAGGATAGACATGCATATTACAAAGTCAACGTATCAAACCTACCCGATCTGGTTCCGTTTTGCGATCTCATTTTCGAGGAATCCAGGTGGCAGAACTGACCAATCAGCGGCGAACGTGTGGGCAATTCAGAATTCACCGTGGTAGTCGGACCCCCGATGCGGTTCGCTCGATCCGGATCTGACCCGCATGAAACAGGTCCTAAATTAGTTGGAAAATACATCGCTGCTGATAAGGAATTGATCGGTTGTGAGTATTGATTATAGAGTTGACCCAACGTTGTCTCAGTAGTAGGCGGATGAAGACCGGGTAGAACAGGGTTGTAGTAGATGAGTGTTTGAGTCAATGGACTTTGATGATCACCGGTGCTGATTGCGGTATTCGGTAGGACACCGAATGGGACTGCTGTGGGGATAAATTGTCGCGTTGGAAGACTACCCATTTGTCGCATCCCGAGGTTTGGTTGAAACATTGACTGGATTGGTATATGATTATTTTGGTGGAACTGTTGCTGCTGTAGATGCGACAGAGTTGCGGCCCATACTTGATGAGTGCTTGCATATTCTGGACTCATGGTGCCTGAAATGGGAAGGAAAGAAAACTAAAGGTTATAACCAAACAAAGCGGTGGGAAAAAGACATGAACGTAAGGCGTGCGCTCTGATTGTAGCCCTTCAGAATAGTTGGACAGGAAGTAACCCATTGTTAAAACACTCACTGGTGCAATTACTATCCCCGTCCGACTCCCCACCGACGGTGGTGTACACGTTCACTTCCGGATTCGTTCCGTTCAAGCCTAGCGAAGGCCCCGTTGAACTAGTTGCACTATTGGAGAACCCTGAACAGGTCAACCAATTAGCAGCCAGTTGACCAGTCAACGAATGATTCATTTGTGCGTGTCCGTTCAATAACACCGAAGGCATCTTGTGGGATAGGTACATTTGTGTCATGTTTCGTGGAAGCATCTAAGTGAATACAAAAATGACGACAATGGTATGACAACTAATCATTTATGTTTATCAGTAGTACATTCAAGAAGATAAGACGACGAATATATAATTTCGAGATCTCACCATCAAGTCAATGCATATCTATGGGTTAAGTACTATATACTGATTTTCCATACAGCCTGGGAGTGTAAACAGTAACATTAAGTCGATGGTCCACAAACAACTTGTGGGTGGTGAACAGGAAGCCAAGACAGATTGTTCGCTGGCCATCGGAGGTTAGGGGCTCGAATGAACTTCTGCTGTGCATACAACTTTAGATTACATGGTCGAATCTCAATGGTTTCGGTAGTTCTGAAGGAATTACTATTGCACTGCATGTCTAATGTTCAATTCAAGTTCAAGTCAGCAAACAGACGGTGCAGTTGTAGGATCGTAACTTGGTCCGTGACTTGTCGATGTTTTCATTGGGAATCTCGAAAACGAGTGATTTGATAGATCAATAAGAATCGTACAATTCTACGGCCGTTATGTGGATGATATTTCTGTCACCGCCCCTAGTCCATCACAGAGATCCAACATCCTTGATCCGTTAAACCAAGCTCACAACTCCATTCACTACGTCAGGGATTGAATCGAGCAATGACTCACTTTTAAGAAACGCGATCCAGTTTGTTGTCGCAGTGACAAAGTAAGAAAAATGTGCTCAAACGACGTGATAGACTGCAAACTAACATTTTTGTCCAACACACTTCTAGAAAACGGTTATCCAGATTGACCCATCTCAAAAATATGATAATTATGAGTCGAATGGCTATAGTGGAGAAAAAGGCCAGTTAATCAGTCTCCCAAACAAACATGATTCAGTAGCACAGCTACTCAACTGTTGACTGCGTTGAACACTTCTCACAGCCACGCCTCGATCATGGATCAACACCTGCCCGAAGGAAAAAAATTGTCTGTCTACGCTCAAACCATGCTCCCGTGCTCATACACTTGCTAGTGTACAACAGAATATACTGGGCACACAACAAGGTAATGGGTCGAAAGAATAAGAGAGCTTTATCCGACCTGGTTAGAAACTGGTGTAAGAAAATTAACAACAAGCGTGATTGTCGCCCACCTGCCAGACGTGAATCACACAGATAACACATAGATAACACGATCAAGTCATTCATGGTCGTCTACAAAACTCCGGTCAACCAATCCAGGTCAAGCAAACAACGCGATCTGGCAACGGCCGACACGATTGCCAATCGATTACACAAACCGGTGCTTGTGTACAAAAGCAGTTCGTTAGAGACCTCACCCTCACATGGTCAGCGACCAACTTATATTGGCCTCCTATTCATTACCCACAAATTTTTCATGGACTATCCATTTAAAAACTACTATCTACATTCTCGAAGTATGCACAGACTCTAAATGTGGCATTTAAACTACGAGTATTTAATGCATCAGAATACAGCACGTGTCAAATAAGATCATTCTCGGTGTGTCCAATTCAGGCAAAATACAACACAATGAATATAGAACTGGTTGTGGAACTAGGATTGCATGGAACCTATCACATAGTGTGTGAATCTAGTGCCGTTTGGGGATTAGGAACATGACTAATGTGACTAATGTTATATGTCAATTGCTACATCGAACATAGGTTTTAAGAACATCAGAGATTGAGTAAAAACTTCCGCGCTCACAGATTACGGTTTTGCAGACGGATTCCCTCAGCCTATGCAGCTGCCAGCAAAGGATACTTCAAACCTCTGGTGATGTGGTAGATATGCTTAAATGTGACCTCCAATTTCTTTAATAATACTCATTCTACAGTCCCAATGTGGACGTCACATTTAACCGTTCAAAAAGTGAAAAACCTCGATTGTAATGTCTTTGCTGCATACGAGAAATGCAAAGGTGGACAGAACAACTTACCTGGCCCATCTGACCCACAGCGTTGACAGACAATCCATTTTGACAATTCCCGAAATTTTCTGGACCATATGTCACTGTGGGGTAGGCTTCTAGCTGACTGTAGAAATCACTGTTCATCGGCCTGCAACCCGGACGTGATTCGGCGTCCAGTGAATTCTTGATACATTCGGCTGATGGAAGGGGTCTGGAACGGGAATGTTTCGATTTCTTTGGACAGAATGTGGCACTCATTGCGCGCAGAAAACCGCCTCGGAATTCAGTAGAATTCTTGTTAGCGGACTCCTTGTTGAATGGTTCCCCTTCAGATGGGTCATCGTCCACACCGGACGTGCCAGACAAACGATTCGTGAATGTGGAATAAGTAGTTTTGACTGCATTGTGAGGGTGATTCAACTCGGTGGGATTAACTGAGAGTGTTTGTTGAAAGAAAAGAGAGGAAAGAAATGGAATTAGTCGAGTGAAAGGTCGGATAACATGAAAACAGAGGTTTAAGATGACACGGATCAGAAGTAATATTTTTGGTGCGTATTCGACAAGCCTTCTTTAATCTCTGACCCGTAAATGTAATAGCACGTCGCTTGTAATTGTAGGTGCACAAATGGATGTTTAGTTCAACCAACAATTGAGAAGACCTAGAACTGAGTACACAGTAGGAAGAGAGAGCATCAGCAGCAAATAATAGGAAGGCATATATCTTTGATTGGGTTGGAAGATTTTGATTAAAACACTAACTGAATGTCAGCCAGCAAACACAGTTACATGTCTGCGAACGTCAAAATTCACTCAACTGTAACCGGTTAGGTGAGTTATTCCATGTCAATGTAGTCGAAGGAAGGAGACCATGTTGCTGGATTTCTCAAACAACCACGCTGAAGTTAAGCAGCAGCAGAGCAGAACTGAAATTTGCGATCGACAGCTGCACTAAGATGTAATTGATCGCAATAGACTGTTGAGCTCCAGCACTTAAATGCGGAGGTTGCGCTCAATTGCGATTATTGTTTACTTCATGATAATCCAAATGTTCAATCACTGATCAGCAATTAGAACCGTTTCTCGGCAAATTTGACAAAAATGTTGCGCTGACAAGTCTTGATCGCACAGCTACCGACTGAAACTAATGGATGGGCAAGCGTCTCATCTGTGTGTAATGGTGACTCACCGTTAAGAACTGGTGTGCCAGTCAAGTCAAACAGTCCAAGGTTCATAGAGTGGCCTTCGGACTCACAAGGAATGGAGTTTAAAACACGGTCTAGACTCGAGTATGTACTAACAAGGAGCACCACTCAATCAATGAAACTCGAATCCGCCCTCTTCTAGAGTAATAGGCCAGCCTAAAGGTCTGCAATACTCGCGAACCAACAGAAGTAGTCATTTAAGTCCGTCCCTTCACAGAGCTGTAGAACAAGCAATGCGAACAAAGCTAAAGATTTATGAGTGGAAGGGAAAGACAGTTTCGTTTGCAAAGTTTGCTCAAAATGCGAACGCTTCTATTAAGTCATCCTACTACATTTGTTTACAAAACCGATCAGGTGTATGTCGTTAGCCTGAACTATCCAAAAACATGTACTGTCTGCACTGAAACAAGACGAGCAATCGATACTAGCCCTACTCATCCTTATTCTTGAAAGTAGCCATTCTTCACCCACAGCAGTATGTCCAAAAAGGCGTATGTTCCGTTAAATAGTTGATTAGGCTCCTTTGAACATTGACAGTGCAGTTCAGTGTGGATTGACATGACAAGGCATCCCGTGACACACTCAACGTCATAATGATCGACGACTTGCAACCTTGGCTAAGACAGGCAGAATAGGCCACCACTTACTGAGGAATGGTAGGAGAATGTGGATGGTACAAAGTGAACATCGTGGCTTCCATAGAAAGCCGCAGGCTCAAGGTTCAGTCTTATTAAAGCTCATCAGCAGAGAATATCCTTGTCATGACTGACCACGTTTTACGGAGCAACCTTGTTGACTACCGTACAATTGATCGTGTTAGCACGATCGAATTATCCTAAACAAACGCCAAGGTAAACTCGTTTTTGGGCGATGTTCAGATTGTCTGATCGCCCTAATTGTTCGGCCATCATTCCAATGGGGAATACATGTGAGGAGGTGATTCATGCAACCGATGCGTGATTTGTGGTTTACTAATAAGATTTCTTCCAACTGGCTTTCACAAATATGTGCCGTTTCCTTCAGTGGTGACTACTGCTCAGTTGCGTCCTTATTTAAATCTCACAACAAGACAGTATGAGATCAACCCCATACTGTAAACCGTCAAAACTACGACAACCTAGTGTGTCAATTTCCCGTCTGAGGCCTACCGATCAATTCAGTAAGCCATCCGACGGATGTGCCAGTAGCTGATCACTGGCTCGTGCAGTTCCATACCTTCGCATAAGAGACCCATGGGTCCTGAAAGTTTCACATAGTAGAATGTTGAATTGTTGCGTTTTACTAAATCTTAAAGGAAAATGACAAAGTTCGTGAGAGAAATGCTCATCTGCAAAAAAAATGAGTGAGGAATGAATACCGACTCTTCTACAGTGATTGATGTATGCAGGATTCTATACTCAATGCACAAATCACATCAGAAATCACTCATCAAAACTAAGACTTCAAACAAGCCGCTTCATTTGCAGACAACAAGTCAACATTCAGGTGCGTCCAAATTGGAGCACACCGCGACGAGGAAGTATACGAAATCGCGACACATATTCAGAGCAATAAACATTCTAGAGGAAACACGGATAACAGAACCATTCAGGTAGGACAGAGTTGTGCCCAAACCAAAAACAACTGGAGCTAGTTACTAGTTGTTTACTGTATGCTGTAATGTGCATTCTATTTGTTTTAAACGTTGAGGTTGTGTTGTTGTTGTTGTGCAATTTAACGCGTTTTTTGATTATTGTTCATTCGTACATATACAATCGAAAACATTGATTTCCCTTCAACCACTTTATCAGAGCAGAGAGAAGACATATACTGTGATATGTTAGCATTTCGTTTACTCTCATCAGTGGCAAACGTAAGACGTGTTAGTTGCAAACATCTTACAGATACGGACAAACTGGGAATAAACGCGCGTATAAGCACACCAAGTATTATGTAATCACGATTATGGCAATTCGAAGGTTGCCTTAAGCACTTTTTTGCACATAACATTGACTGGTTAGTTCGGATGAGCATCGCTTCACAGAAAACCAGTAACTGCGGGTTCCGATTGCACAACACTATCTTGAATGAGTTTAATGGGTCAATTTTGTCATGAGGTGTTTTACAGTCGATGTCGTTGGATTACGAGCAATCAGTTCACCAAATTAAGTCATCAGTTATGTCAGCCATTTCGGGATGTGTTCGGTCACACGCTGTGATAGTCGTCGATCTGGTCTGCCTGTGTAAAGGTCACTGCAACTGTAAGTGAACTGGTACACAACGAGGGAGATAGAAGAGTTTGACAAACTGCTTTTGTGATTACGACGAACTGGTTCTCCGGTAGTTTGGACTAAGAGCGACTGCACAGCCGCATGTGTTCGAACCAGAGCAGACCTTGATCTATGCTGTATGTCGTTGGCTAGATGGTCATCCTAGAATAGCCAGAGTAGGGAAACATCCTTCATTTGGGTCGTCCGTATAGGTTCAGTGATCTTATCCAATGTATTATGTGGCTCGGGTATCGATCTGTTGGTAAGGTTTGTTTTAGCATCTTCTGTTCCCGAGTTTCGCTCTCATTAGAGCTCGTCCGTAGTGCATATCATCGCCACTGCCGGGACCTGAACCACGGACATTCAGTTCATGAGGCAACCATGTTTACCACTGCGCCATTGACCTCATGTTAGGCACGACCGAATTATCATATGTGAACGCTCAACCACTTTCGCTTGTGAGTAATGGTCAGGTTGCCCGATCGCCTCGAGAGGAGACACAGTTACTGTCTGTTAACTCCAATCGATGACCCCTCGACTAGGACTTCTCTCCAAGTTGAAATCACAGAAATCATTGACTTGTTGAGCGGTATTTGATTACTGATGGGTAGTAGGGGATTTTGATTTTCATATAGATTGAACATCACCCACAATTGATCGCAGCTGTCGCATTCCCATAGACTTTCCAGACGCCCCCTTTCGAAAAGAAGCACGTCTAATAGTAAATACCTCCAAAAAAGCTTAACTGTTTTTCGATTAAACTTCGTGAGATACAGATAGGTTGGGATGAATATCATTAGGGAGATTGAAAAACACATCGAAATGAGCAACATCTGCAGAAATTAAAAAATCATTAACGTATCGTTTGTACAATAACGATTTGGCTATATAGTCCAGGACTTGCCGCGTACGCATTCCCGAGCAGATGTCTGCAAGTGTTAGGATTTACGGATTATCCATAGCAACTTCGTCTATCTGTTTGTATGCAATTCTCTCAAAATCGAAACAAGTGTTTTCTGTGTAAAATAACCTAAGATCTTTGAAGTATTCAACCGAAGAACCTATATCACAGTTCTCACTAGAGATAAAAATCACACAAAACATAAACTGTCTCACAAAAGGGAACATTCGCAAAAAGGGAATCAACATCCATACAACACATTACTTGAGTACTCATCGAAATATACTCTAAGGTTTCTGTTCATTCACATTGAGTTTCTCAGCAATGAGCCTATTTCATTTCTAAATTGCCCAACACACAGCTGAGTGTAGATAAAACAGTTATAGTTTTCTCTGGCTTCTACACCAACAATAAACCATACGAATTCCTAACTTCAGTGAAAATTCAAAAAAACAATACACTCAGACCTCAATATCTATCCCGCTACGGTGTTTGTGTCTGGACACAGTATGGCAAAAGTAGTAAAATTGTGATAGAGACAGAGATACGTACTAGTCACCAGATTGGCATTTGGACCACTTGTAATCCCATTGCGACCGTCCTGACGACGTTCGTTAGAGGTATGCTGCTGTCGGATCAGCTTACCCGGAGGACCACGTGCTCGCTTCCATAGAATGCGCATCACGGTCAGTCCAATCACGACAAGGAATAGAGCAATCACTAAGGCAAGAACAATTACAATCAACAAATGGCGATCGGACAAGTCGGCCAAACCGGAAGGAGTTTTGGCCGATTCCAAGCTAAATGCTGCAAAAGACCAAATGAAAAGAGAACAGACGGAACAATCATGATGGTTATGAGCAGACATAGGTTTTCTTCTACATAATGAATAGCGTTGAGACGAGAAAGACGAGCGTAAAGTAAACAGTCATTTTTCGCCACTGCTCATCAATAAGATAGGCCCGGTCTCACACACAGAGATAGGGTAGAAGTTAGTAAATACTGGCCACAGGATTAGCTCGTAATAGTCGTCTTTTTGAGAATATACTCTCAGAACGGAAGTAGTGAGGTAGTAGTGAAACACGATTCTATGGGCATACAACAGAACTATTTTTACAGTTGCGGCACTACTGTCTTCCGTATCAGGAAGAAGAGGGTTAGAAAAGGTACCCTCAAAACAAAGAGCACTCCGATCGCCCAACGATTGACCGTGACCGCAGGCGTATTATCCAACACGGTCGAAAAACATTCACTATCTCGCAATGTAGCTTCCAATACATCCACTGCGCGCAGCAGTGCTCAGAATCAGACATCAAGGTCTTATTCACTGCGCTCTCGGGCTAGGCAAGCCCCTCACTGCCAAGTGAGTCAGACTCTTGAGTCATTGGCTCCGGGTGGGATGCCCCAAGAAAACCCTGTATCCTGTTGTGTCGCACGTCAGACTTTTGAGTCAGAGACTCGGGATGGGGTCCCTCAAGTCAACCCCCTTCCGCGGCATAAGCGGCCGGGAAGTATCAGAATTATCGTTCTCCCGACAGTGACATTATTCATTCAACACGACTTCCTCCTACTATTTCACCCTCCTTCCTTCTCTTTTCAAGGATGGTGGTTGGAGGTTGATATCAGAACTGACAAAACTCCTCCAGACGATCTGGGAGATTGAAGAGGTACCTCGTGATTGGTGCCTATCAACAGTAATTCCCGTTTTGAAAAAAGGGGGCCCGAAGTTTATGTGACAACCACAGACGCATCCGTTTGGTGTTTGTTGCGTCCAAGTTACTCACTAGCCTCATTCTACGTTGGTTCACTAAACCCAGAGAAAGCCAGATACGCGAAGAACAGGCGGGTTTGCGATCCGGTCGGGGGTGCGTTGATCATATTTTTACCTTACGACGGATCGTGGAACATCGGTACTCTTACAGACAGCCGACAATCGTGGTCTTTTTGGACCTGAAGGCTGCTTTCGAGTCAGTTGCTCGTATCGTTTTCTGGAGCTGTCCTCTCTGCAAGGGAGTACCAGAGAAATACGTGAATCCACTTGCCCGCTCTGCAAGCAGGGTGAGAGTTTATGGACAACTGTCTAAGGTGTTCTTCACTTTTAGTGGTGTTCGTCAGGAGTGTCCGATTTCCCCTTCCTGTTCAATTTTGTCATGGACGACATTCTGGAGGGTGCGCCTCGGGAATCCAGTGGACTTGGTGTTGAGCTTCTTCCTGGCGCTAGGTTGACTGATCTGAAGTATGCTGACGATATTGTCTTACTTAGCACCTCTGTCAAAAACATGCAGACCATGCTAGACAGGTTGTGCTACCGAGCTGGTTTGTAGTGAATGCGCTACGCACCTTCAAAGTGCAAAGTGTTGTTTCAAGACTGGGGCACTTCAACTCCTACTTTCTTCATTGCAGGTAATCCGCTTGAGACTGTGGACAGTTTCACATACTTGGGTAGCACTATCTCGTCAGCCTGTAATATTGCTGATGAGATATCAGCGAGGACTGCAAAGGCACGAGTTGCCTTTGCCAAACTGCGTCATCTGTGGCGTCGGAAAGACGTCCGGTTGTCGTTGAAAGGATGGGTATATAATGCCTGTATGCGTTCCATTTTGCCTTATGGTTCGGAAGCGTGGCCTGTTCACGAAGAAGGTATCAACAGGCTTGTTGTGTTTGACCCTCGCTGTCTGCCAATTAGCCCACGTTAAGTTGACTGTTCGCGGAAACAATATGGCCGTTCGCCGCGCGTATTTCGGAACGCTCGGGATGCGCGATCAATGGGTCAGTTAATCACGGTACACAGCTTGCGATATTTGGGTCACGTACTCCGTATACCAGCTGAGTGTTGCCGTACTGGGCATCATATACTGAGACCACCAACAGTTGGATAAAACCGCGTGGTGGTCAAGCAACAACGTGGTCACAAAATATGAAGACCTTGACTGCTCCATTGAGCAAAGTGGGTAGGTGTCGCCTACCTGGATGGGGTCCTCGTGATCACTCAAACCGCTGGTTAGAGACGCAATCCGAGATGGCAATGTGCCGCAGTCAATGGAGTACCTGTATCCATATCATTTGTAGTTTTTCCCGTTAATCTTGTTTTGATAATATTCAACCTTTTTAGTAACGTTTTCATCCAGAATATACCACGTCACTGTTGAGGCGAGCGGCGGCCCGAGCTACAGTACCTTTTGGTCATGCTCACGACTGCTATGATGATGATGAGGTCTGGGTAGTCTGGAACCATCCGAACTACTTATGTTCTAGTATATTGCACGCCAATAAAAGCCGTGGCATAAAAACTGGGAACAAATTCTTAGTTAATCTCGGAACATTTGACGTAACGCTAGATGTTATATTAGTTGAATATTACACTCGTACGTCTCACGCTTAGACATAACACAATGCTTTCTACGATGTCAATTATCAGTCTTCTCTCACAGAGTAGATAAGGTTGGAATAATTCAAGTTGAATTCAAAGCTTTCGAACTGGATTCCGTGACCGTCAGTCTGTTCGCAAGCAATAAAATGGTAGACAGGAAGACTAGAAATTCCTTGAGGCTTACCATCAGGTGTTGTTGGCTCCTTTTTGCTCCTTCTTGAGTTCACAGGCTCGTCAACCAAAGTTTGATCATTTGATAGATCTGGAAACAGAGAGAAAGGTGTGGCAGCATTTGCGAACTATTGTTCGGAACGTAAATTTCAGTCAACAAAAATGCATAAAAACAAGCATCAATCCAGTTCGGATGTCTTGTGCGTAACATACGTGCAACATGCATCCTGGCTCCGTTATCGTGAGAAGTTGTGAATAAATCGCTGGTGCGCAGTAAGAGACAAACACTAGATTAGGGGTAGAGCACAGTTTATTGTGCTATTCAGTGAAGTTCCTCGTCTTTCTATGAAAACGGTCAACAAATTCAACCAGCTTACACTTGATGAGATAAGATTTCCAAGTCTTACTGAACGTATCTACTAGTGATAATTGGAAATTTCACAGAAACCATGAAAGCAGATATCTAATCATTCTATTCCTTGTTTATAATTCAATCAACAACATCGTTTAAGTGCCATATATGAAAATTGGTATAAAACGATTGTGTTCGCTGAAAATTCGGTTTAACCACTACAGCACTGAAACGAAGTTTCATTGTCTCTCATGTTGCCGTCGTCTATACAATAACGTGCATCACATGCCCAATTTATAAACGGTTTTCAGTTGTTCTGGGAAGAGGTGGCACTTAAACTAGTGACCTAATCGGCTGACGCTTCTAGTCACGCAGAACAGTTTGGGACTGCCCGCAGTCAACGTCAATTAAATGACCAAATCACAAAACACTGAGTAGTCAGTTATTTGTAATTAGATCAAGATATTACCAAAATACTTGTTCGGTGACCAAAACAGAACCGTGAGGAACACGGAATGGCTTGTATTAACTTCGACGGGTTAAAATAATATACGTAGAATTTAAATATTGAAAGTTTCAGCTATGACAAAATTTTAAACGCAACATAACTACTCACGGCTGTAGAATCTAATTTCGCTCAACAGAAGCCAATCGTCAGCGAAAAACACTTTGAGTTGGACAAATCGGCCTATTCGGTTATCCAGACCTAGTTCAATATTCATCACCCCATTTGTCCGGTTGTCCAGAAGATAGTCTTGCGATATCATAGGCTGCCCCGAGAACAGGAGACCGCGAATACTGAATCGTACTTCGATTCGTCGTGGCAACCGAATCTGAGAAACAAAAATGGAGTGAACATTCGATCTAGTTTGATCACTAGTCATGTGAAATCATGTCAGAACGTGTGTATAAATGAGATGGTTTTGTCAAACTGAATGGTCAGGACAGCGATATGTCCGACCGGGAAACTTTATGAAGGATTAGACCCGAAACCAGGTGGCATCGATCGGGTGAAGGTTGTATCGACCATGAATTTGACCTGGCAAAGATGTTGTTCGGGCCATTGTTCGCCATACCAGTGCACGAAATGTAGTCGACAAAAAAAAAATTACAAAATTCAAAACAAACAAACAGTATGGATAAAGTAAGGACATATCGGAGAAGCAGAAATATTGTGAATGCCAACATGCCACTTACTGTGGCACGTTGCTATCTTGGATAATGTATCCAACAACAATGAGACTGAAACTTAACTAAACTGGACGGTGTGGCGATCACAGTGACAGTCAATAACGTCAGACAAACTCATAGCTAAAGGTCTGAAGATATGCAGTCTTCTGGCTCTCCAGATTGGGGTCCGAAAAAAGACTGACATCTTTATCCAGAAAAAGTGATATAGTTTTAGTACACTGTCACCCACCGAAGCTACAAGCATTGCCTTAGAATTCTAATGGTCCTATTACTTAGGCCAAGATGTCCAGGCAGCATAACAGCCCAAATGCAACCATGAATTTTTATTATATCATCATTTCGACTTCAAGCCATTCTTATGGGTATAGTGGCTCGTGTTGCCGTTAGCCCTATCAATAGTGCATGAAGTACACATGTATAGCGAAGAGAAAGAAGAGAAAGTAAAATAAAAAACAATCGAGTTTCATAAAACAGACGGGGATACTAGCTTATCACTGAACGCGACACAATGCCATATCATGGAGCGTTTCCAACCAGAGAAGTGGATGGTCGTGAACTCCCAAACCACGTGCAGGGCACCTACCAATCTTGTTCGGCAGGAGGGCCAACAACGACAATATTAATTACCGAGTGCATCCGTCATTTAGTAGTCGCCCTGTCCACTTCATACAGTACGACGGATGGGCGAAAACGTGCTACTGCTGACCCCTCCGCCGCTGTCTTATCAATCTGGGCTCTCAGACCCTTCCGACCCACGTTCTTTGCGATTGTCCTGCAGGTCCCACAACAGATATAAGTAATCACAGTAACACAAGCGAAATAAATTTGTTCACCACTGTGGGTCTGGTTCATCTTCCGGGACGAAGCCCTTGCGTTCCACAGAGGCCGTAGTTGGAGATTTTAGGTGAGATAGTGGCTAATTGGAATCAGTGGCGTGAATGCAGCAACTCTGTGACCGAGTTGTCTGTGAAGTGCATTTAATGACGTGAGGTAATGAATATTGTAAGAAGGCTGTCTTGCAGATAACGTCTTAGTTTCACTTACAGCTCGGTTGTTTATTTGTTTGCAAGGTGTAGCAAACTGATGTTGAATGTCTGAGTTCGGACTTACTTTTTTCCTTATCATTATATAACTGTTAAGTATCAGCATGAACCACCTATTTGTTGCTGTCTTTGCTGATGACGATGACCTAATCAGCAGTTTGAGTGATCATTAGGTTCCCGAGTTACTTGACGGAACAAGTCGTTGATTAGTCACTTAGCTGATTTGTCCAACGAATCGAAATATTAGAAAATAAAGCCCGGGGAGTTAAATGCCTAGCTGACATATGAAACACGTGACCAATAGATGGCAGGCTGTACACTATATTGTCAACCGATCGCGTACCTCGGGTTTTTCGAAACATGTGTTGACGAACTGTCACGTTGCACACGTGATGTGGGGTAATTGATGAAGATAACAATAATCAAACACGGCAATTCTACCGACCTGTTATCGACCTGTTAGTTATGAAGAAGTCAAATTACGGAACCACAGATCAAAACAGATTGCACATATGCATTATACACCCTTCCTCCTAGCCACAACCGGATAAGCCTTCAGTGCCACAAATGGTGTAGGTTGTCAAACTCGACAAATTATCGGCTGTTCTCGTGGACAACTCGTCAGTAAAATTAAAATCTGACGAGATGATGCTACCTAAGTGCGGGTAACGGTAGGCGGTCTCAAGCGGATTGCTTGTAACAGGGAACACAGGGGTGGAAATGCCTCATTCTCGTAGTATCATTATGCAATTTGAAGTTGAGAAGCGCATATATGCCGGCGCAGTCATTTATTGAAAATGATCTGCAGGTTTCAGTAGAAGGACTAAGCGAAACAATGCCAGTCGCATGCTAACCGATTTCATTAGGGCCAGAGTGAGTTTACTGGTACAATTGCCAGCAATTACTTCACAATATAAAACTGCATGCATATTCAACAAGAAACAGACATAGCTATTCACCCGGCTTCATCATCATCATCATCATAACAGCCATGAGCCTGACCAAAAGGTACTGTGGCTCGGGCTGCCGCTCACCTCAACAGTGACGTGGAATATCCTAGAAGAAAACGTAACTAAGAAGGTTGAAAATTATTAAAACAAGACTAGGCGGAAGAACTAGAAATGGTATGGATGCAGGTCCGCCATTGGCT
>JTDE01002176.1:0-23313 GCA_014338405.1 Paragonimus skrjabini miyazakii | reverse complement strand
GCCACAGTCAAGCTTTCATCCGGCAACCGTGATAATCACTGTGCCACTGACCTCAATTCAGGCACAAATGACTTATCACATGTAAAGGCTGATTTACATTTACTTGTGAATGATGCCCAGATTGATAGATCACTTCGAGTGGTAACACAGTAACTGTTCTCTTAACCCTAACCGAAGAACCCACGACAAGCTGAAGTCACAGCAACCATTGATGTGGTGAATGATATTGTTCTATTACCAATGCGTTGTGGATGAGCTTGGTTGATATACACTGAACAGTTGCTAGCAGCTGTCTTATTTCCATAGACATTCTTATAACAAGAGCGATACTCCAGTACATTACTTCTTTTTGAAATGGTATAACTGAAAAAAATATATGGGTACGTGACAATTGCAATCAACTTTGACTGATGTACGGTTTGTTCTTCAACAGATATTCAGCATTATCCAAATAACTTGCTGATTCAGCAAGTACATTGCAGCATCACACAGCTGTGCCTCCGTAGCTCAGTGGTTAGAGCACTGGTCTCGTAAACCAGGGGTCGAGAGTTCGATTCTCTCTGGGGGCATCGGATTTTGCAAGCATTCGCAAGTGGATCGCCTGCACAGTAAGACAACCGTGCTTTTACACTACGCTACTGTTTCGTGGTGACCGAGTTTCAGTGTTCTGGTTTGATTAATTCCGTTCCCAGCAGGATTGCACTATCCGTTTTTGGAAAACTAATTTATATTATGCACAATTATTTTTGACTATACAGTACAACATTATATTTGTGCATATTGATTGAAGTTAAAGTCCATTATTTTTGTTTTATTCGTTTCAATGAAGAAAAATTCACATCTTTCTCAACAGGACCGTTCTACGGAGGAAGTATTTGACTGTGAGTTGGTAGGAATTTGACATCTAGTTCGATGGGACTAAAATTCGTTTGAATAACACGTTTTACACGATTTATCGCCGCTGTGTTTTCTTTGTAATTAGTTCACATACTGTGCATCAATAGTTAAACAACTATGATGAAAAAACTTAAGTGATACTCATTTCCGATAATCGCCGTGATTTTTTGTCCTTAACGGATTTACATGAACATGATATCAATATCGACGACGTTGTAAAAATGATATTCCATTTGTGCGATAACGTTTCTGATAAACTTCGGTCACAAAGCTTCTTTTTCTTCCCTCCATACTGAGCGTACTAGTTGCAATGACGACAAGGATTTCTAAAGTGCCTCTTGACGGTCAAGTGCATTTTGACAGCCAGTAGCTTGGATCCTCATCGGTTTTCAAACAAGATATACATTGTAGTGAAAACTATGTTACTCGTGAGTAGTCATGTATAAAAATGAAAATATCAAAATTGTACGAACAAGCGAATGGGGTAATGAAACACTGCTGTAACGAAATGTATTTGTAGCAGGATGAATAATAACAATTAATTGCATTTAAAGGATTTCAAGCTCGGTTCATTAATATCAACAGTGATTTTGTTGATCAGGTAAATCTAGCCTACACGTTTCCATTACACTGAATGGATACTGTTGAGCATAGTTGAACTCAGGTTGAACGCTGAATGCGATTTGCATTCTGTCAACAAAAGTCTCACGCAGCTTTGTTGAACTCACCTGACAGAGTCAGCCGAATAACGCCTGGCCCCGGTTGAGTCGATCTGTTCACTTGTCGCGTTGAATGCTGTCGGTGGCATCCGGTACCGATTCGATAACAACGACTGTATGCACTGTTCTTGATCGTGACTGTGGTAATCCGGAAGACGTTCCGCGTGAGCCCAAACGGCGGGAAGGATATGTAGTAGAACCAGGAGGTTAACGATGGCACTGGTTAAAATCCAGGGCATACCTGAAGCCAAAATCAGGTGTGCGTTAGGAGGTGCGTCAAGAGAACTAACAAAAGCGTACAAATGCAACGTCGACCATGAAAAGACGTCACTAGGATCGTCTTTCTAGTTGCTGTCTATCGAAAAACATTTGCAAACTTATTCGATAAAACGATATATTGTTTGAGCAAGCTTGAAATACATTTTTTCTGTAAAAAAAAGACTATCTTTCCTCAATCGTTCAATGTGAAAGACGAAAAGCCGAAAATATGGAAACTCATTAAATTAATCTACTTAAACCAAACGGTCACAGTTCAGTTTCGATTGCGTGAATACACCACATGGTCGTTTGCACTACTGAGGCGTTGTTCGTGACTTTGCAATCAACATCGAGCACCTATAATTAGTCATAGTTAGTCAAAAAACTATGGTTTCAAGGTCAGATAGGAAAGTTCTCGTATTGAAATCGTAAGGTACGGATAAAGTGAAAACTTGACAATCTGAGATCCAGCAATCGCAGAAGCTGGTCCAATTAGCCTGACAAATAACGCGACTGCGTAGCAGACTCGGCATAATTATAGTATATTAAAGGTGGTCATGAATAAGTAGATATATATATATATATGCTTAATCGTATATATATATATTGTATATATATTATGTATAACACAAGTACCATGTGAAATGGCAAACGTGTCACAATATGTGAGGAGAAAAAATAGAAATTAAAACAAAGAAGCAAGAAGATGTAGAAGTGAGAAGTTATACCAGTGTATATAGAAGTTCGCAACAAGAACGTTATTGATTTCTATTCTTTGCCGTATCAGACAGCGTTCTCAACCAAAAGATTCAATGTCCGGTGCACCCCAGCCAGAAAACCGGGAAAGATTTACTGATGCAAGTTTCAATGTCAGTGCCTCCATACTCAAACGCAACTCGGACAAACAACGAAAACATTCATGCCACTGAGCTCGGTTAGCCGCCATCTCACCCAACGTCTCAAGCCACCGAATCTGTGGATCGCGAGGGTCCCAGCCCGGAAGACGAACCTGATCTACAGTAGCCAACCCCTTCGTGAACGATTTCATTTGTCTACGCCAGGTCATTATCTGTCCACCTCGCATCTTGCGCCAATCGACCGCAGCGTCGACAAACAGTGCTCGGTGTGGCAAACGACTAGCTGGCATCCTTAGTACATGGCCTAACCATCTAAGTCTGTGTAAATGTAGTGACTGAACAAAAGAACTCGTTTGACAATCAATGCAAAACACCCGCTTCCTAACCTCCACGTTGCTCATTCGTTGGTGCCACCCGATACGAGCGATTGAACGCAGACATCAGTGGTCAAATACCTGAAGACGGTTCACGTCTTCAACTCTGAGCGGCCATGTTTCGCTGCCGTAAGGTAATACAGTCCTCACTGTTGTCTGATATGCACGACCCATAAGTGCCCCAGATGAGTAAAGATCGCCCTAGCCTTAGAAGTACGCGCCTCTATTTCATTCCCTACACTTCCGCCGCCACCGCCGTTGATGCGGCTTCCCATGACTTCATTATCTAACATTAAACCTACGTGATCACAGCAATCTTGCAGAAGCACTTTGCATTTCGAGGCTGCAAAGCGTATCCCGAAGTACTTAGCAGAACGAGAAATGGCGTTCAGCGTTGCTTGTACTGCTTGAAAGTTGTCAAATAGCAACATCTTGTCGTCAGCATAATCATGATCAGTCAACCTCCCACCAGGTAGGAGACCCACACCAGCATCATTTGAGTGCCGCAGTCCTCCATTATTTCGCCCATGACGAAATTAAACAAAAATGGTGAAAGGGGACAGCCTTGTCGAACGCCGTTCTTGATGCTGAAACTGTCAGACAGCTCACCGTAAACCCTAACCTGAGCCGAAGTATGGGAGTAAAGCGCCGACAGTATGTTCACATACTTGGTCGGTACAACCCTACGTTTAAGCGACTCTAAAAGTGTAGACCGATCCAAAATGGATCACGAATCCTTCTCCTCAGAGACAACCAAATGCTTTTTAGAGACCACAGATGATGCGCAATAACAAAGATAATAGAGATTTCACTATGCTCATTGGTAACCCCCCAGCGATAATGCAAACGGATGAGACAGCGTTACAGGAGTAAGCGAAATTGCCTGCAGTCGCAAGCGGACTGCCTGCAGGAAGGTGGGATTTAAAAAGCTCTACTCTTGCAGTGTGAAGCAGGGAGACGCTTAAATCGTCGGTCATCTACAGATGAGCCTAATCTGGTATTTGTGCTGAAATCGTGGATTCACGTCTCAAAGACGCACTGCAAAAAGGTTATCAAGACATGTGGCAGCACTGACTAGAGCGGGAGACTGACAGTGTAAAGTGCGGACACATAAATGGCTAGTAATTATAAATTGTGTTGAACCAAGAAAGCAATCAACAGAAACAGAATCATCTGAGGAAAAAATGGGGGGAAAGGAGGCAAAAATGAACGAAAGTGAATGAATGATGGTGGAACATTGCCATTTGACACTTTCTGAACGCTTATGCCGCGGAAGGAGGTTAGATTGGTGTGCCTGTCTGTAACTCGAAACAAGAAACAGGGTTTTCTTAACGGACCTTGCTCATAGTCAATAACTCAAGATTCTGATTTAATGGTTGATAAGGGCTCTCCCAACATGAGAAAGCGGTGTACAAGAAACTCATATGTGATTCCGTTCATTGAAGTGCGTGGTGGATGTATTCAAAATCAAATTGAGCTCTCTCGCATTATATTAAAAGGTTTGTGGCCGTACAGAGTAATACACTAGCGGTTACGGCTAACCATTGGGCAGCCGGGATGCTCCATGTTTGAAGGCGCCATTTCTAAATCCGTGTTTTTCTCGTTCTGATATCGGAAATGCTGTAACTGTAAAAATAGTTCTGCACTGTACGCACAGGATCGTATCCTACCATTTGATCACTCCTTTGCAGTCAGCAGTGCGATAGCGTAACGGCTTTTCGTCTGGTCATATCCTCTTGGTTTGACCAGCATAGCTGTACTTGACAGGATCAAGATTCGAGTCAACACAGGACTTTAGATCAACGCAGTGTGTAACCGTAGCCATCACAACAAAGTAAGTAAATAGATTAGAAGCTGAAAATACTTTAATTACAAACGGTATAAGTGTATCTTAAAGTGGGTTCAAAGTCCAGTCACATCGCTTCCACAGGCCACAATGCAGTTCGGAGGATATATTAATTTTACAGCGACTTCCCTATGACACAATGTCAGCAACAGCAGTTCTCCACTCGACAAAGGTTTTCAGCAATCTAAACTAGTGAGCAATGTCAGAGGTCCAAGAAATTCGTATTTGAACTCTTCTGCATACTCATTCAAATGTATCATAAAAAGCCTTCTAAATTGTTCAGGAGGCAGACTGCCAAGACTGAAGAGTGTAGGCATTGTTATATTGAAAGCTTGAATTTAGACATGGTTGCATAGCAGTTAAGCATCCGGATGAACCACTGGTGTATTACCTACTTTGAAGATGATTGTGATAGAGACAAATAACAGTGGTGACGTATTAGGGATGAAAACAATAATGTAAATAGGCGGACAATAATGTAGTCCCGATGAATGCCAGCAGTACTGGTGGAATCGAGCTCGAAGTCTGGCAGGGATAGAGATATCCTAAGTGATTTGGTGAGTCTCATACAGCACAGCAACATGGTCAAGTAAATGGATTCAAATTTTCCAATTCCGAGCTTCCAGAGTTGCCTCATAGCTGTGTAGAGATATTAGGTCACGAACCTGGTCGAACATGATTTTTCACATACCCAAAATAATAGACTACAAATAATTTATTTCTACTTGTGCAGTATATTACTGACATTTTTAACAGTAGCCCATCAAACAGTCAGATTTAAGCAACAACATGACCATTGAGCAGATTCGCCGTAGGCAATCACGCGCACACCACCCAATTGAAACCAAGCCTGCCGAATGTCAAACTCGCACGAATTAATTACTGCTGTCCTATAGGTAGAAGTTGCACAGGACACGGCCGCACGTGCACAAACAACTATATTCGGGAGACATAATTAAACACGACAAGTGGACTCGCCGACGTGAGTTTTAATCATCGCATACAGGCATACGCATACGCACAGTCAGAACAGCAAGACAAAATACAACATAACCGTTTTTCCATACGTACAACCAATAGTTCAGTCTTATAATTAATGATCAATACACTGGAAAAGGATCAATGTATGGAAGCTTTTTTCGGTGAACCGGGACATTATACACACTTTTCAGTGAATAGTGAATAACACTTCAGGTAAGTATAAACGTCAAAACCAAACAAAGTCACACGTCAATAAAAGAATGGTCGGAGATTACCACGCATCTGTCATCGATCGGATTATGACAGATCGCAAATGGCATACAAGATCCATGATTCTACAATCCGTCTAGGAAACAAATCCGATCTGACAACAGGTAACTCGATTAATTGGACAAAATGCCCATTTGAACGCATCGGTGGTCGCAAAAACACGCAAGAATGGCGAAATAATCGTTCGGGAGAAAAATGGAAATAATTAAGCACTCTGTGTATCAGCAAGATTCACGCGTTTTTCGTAATCTTCGGTTTGCGTTTTTAGGTTCCTCGGTGTGTTTTTGCCTTTCTTTCTTCTTGGGGATGTTGCTATTTATTGGCTGTTCCTTCTGTTGGTTTTGGGTGCTGTTGGATTCGATTCGCTTGAGCCATCTTTCCTGTGAATTTCAGTGGCGTCTCAGTTGAAGCCGTCCTTCCTTCCTTGAATCTGTTTGGATGGTGTTTTGTTTTCCGTTAGTGTTGCTTCTTCCTTGACTGTGTGTCTTTCTCTATCTGCAGTACGTTGTTTCTTTTTCGTTTTGGTGTTTGTTGGTTCCTCTTAGTGTGCAGGTGTTATGAATACCGTGTTCTACTCTGTCTTCTTTGCTCGTCTGCGTTTACCTTTGCCCCTGGCTTTTGTTGTGGGTGCTGTTTGTTCAACCACACCCACGTTTTGAGCTTGTTCGTGTTTCTTCAGTATACTCTGTGCTGTGTTTTGTTTTCGGTTTTCGTGTGTCTTGCTGTGATGGTAGTTTTTGGGTGTTTTGCCTCTGTTCCTGTCGGACATTTTAGATGTCTTTACTATCGGCTTTCCAGACATTTTTCTCCGGCAATACCGACGTGTTGTTTTCCTTTTTCGTAATCGCGTTGTTTTTTGGCATTGTGTTGTTTATATTATATTTGAGTACTTTGGCTCCGGAGGTTACACCTCGTGGCGTCTATTTGATGAATTGCCTGTTTCCGTTCAGGGGCCGTTCATGTGTTCTGTGTTGCCTGCTTATTGCGCTGTGGGTGCTGCCGTTTGGTTGGTTTTTTCTGATCTTCTATCGGTTGTTCCATTTGTTCCCGCAGTGCCTTTGGGTCTCTTGTAGCCACTTTGGCTCGTGTAATGGCATGATTTTTGTGCTCTTTATTTTTTTTGTTGGGTGCTTTTCGTACTTGCTGAGCGTACGGCTCTCTGTTTTGACCGAGCCCACTTGTTTGTTCGTTCTTTTTTATTGGGCCTGTGTATTGTTTTTCCTTTGTCTTGGTTGTCCTTGCCAGGGTATCATGTGACAACCATGAACGTAATAGCCTCGTCTCTATCGCATCCAAGCTGTTCATGGGTCGCATAATGCAGCGGCTTGTGAAACTCAGAAAAGAATCACGTGAGAGGAGAACAAACAGGTTTCTGGCCTGGTTCCCAGTGTACCTGTCATACCTTCACATTGTATCAGCACTCTTTTCCACAGCCGATGATTCTAGTAGTTTTGGCCTCAAAGACAGCTTCTGACTCGGTTGCCCAACACACTCTCTGGGTCTGTCTCTCTAGCAAACGAGTCCCAGTGAAGTACCTCAGCATTTGTAAATCATCCCACGACCGCTCTGAGTGCAAAATGCGTATTTACAGACAGCTATCTCTGGCGTACTCCACCTCAAATGGCGTTCAACAAGGATGTCCGATCTCCCTTCCATTTTCAACTTCGTAATGGACAATATTCTAGAAGGGGCACTCAGACGTTCCGTTGATCTCAGAGTGAAACTTCTATCAGGTAGTAAGCTGAGTGATATTGAACACACGGACGCCACTGGTTTATCTAGTCCTTATGTTGGCAACATATAGATCATGCAGAGTCGGACCAATGATATGGCTGATCTGTACGGTGCGCACTTTGTACCTCCAAAGTGAGAAATGCTGTTACAAGGGTGGGTTGGCATTCTATCTGTCTTTGTTAATACCTGGCAGGGTGCTGGAGACTGTCTATCACTTCACTTACGTATGTAGTATGGTCTTGTCAGCTTGTACTATTACTGACGAGGAATCCACGAGGGTAGCGGAAGCTTGTAGTGCAACCTGCTACCTACCTGAAACCAAAACATAACTGAGCAAGTTCAGCGCTTTCGGTAATTTCGACTTAAAGAAACGTCCCAATCGTTAAGTTATCGATCGAAGGTTACAGCACAATTATAGAGTCTTTATTCAAGGCGACCAGGCAATCTGAATATTAGTCACGAGCGAAGGTAATCCGGCGTTTACACGTCTAATTTGAGGTTAGGGGTGCAGTAATCAGCACGGTTACCTCATGAAAGTGTAACCGGAATAGAAGCTGTTATAATGGTGATCAGTTTAGCGGTTGTGGGAGCGCCCTTTCAAGAGCACATTTTCTGTGTTTACATTCATCTGGAGATTTTATCAGTAGGTGTGAAGTATCTCATTTTGGCAGTTGCAGAGGCTGGAGAAATCGGGTGGTGAAATTCGAATCTTTATACACAAAAAGCCCTTTGATGGAGTGCTCAAATTGCCCTGGTTTGCCGTTTGCGTATTACAAGGTGCAACACCGCAACAACTATGTCCATAACCGCAATGTAAAGGTGAGCAAGATTTATCTATATAATGCTGTGTACGTACAATGTACGTAACACTACACGATGGAAATTAACCATCTTCATATGGTCCTCATATGTGGTCATCGAAACGAGAAGTGCCGGGGTGGGGTGGCGAACCACAGTTCAACATTTCATGTCATCACCATAATATCCTTTTATTCAGTTTGATTTAAACAAACAAAGAAGAACAACACTCATGAAGAGCTGCGGATAGCAGAACTAGTGAAAATGGGAGCAATATCTGCAAAGTCCAGTGCTCAAATCAATGAACATCGTTCAGTCAAAGTCAGTCAAGGAAACAGAGTTATCATAATAGTATGTACTACAAGGGCTATGGAATGGGTATCGAGGTAGATTTTTGTATCATAACTTTACAGCAAACACAGAACAAAATTCTCTCAAAAGTAGTTAACGGCATGAAGTGTGTGGGTATATCGATCGTTCCACAATTAGGGCAGTTGGAGAACCAACACAATTCTTGCAGGAAACGTGTACAGCCTATTTCGTACAACCCAATTCGATCGGCATACGCGCGGATCGACATGCTATCCTAGGTCGTAATTACCAGACTGAAACCCTTTTACCTCAAATGATGTGAGCATTTTGTGTCGTGACAACAGGGGAATATCGTATTTTTATTTTGTCCATTTACAACCATTGATACGTGCTGGTCCTCAGCCCTGTGCTGCCTTTCAAACGTTGAAACGTTCAACAATAACCAGCTGCTATCGACCATGGACCGTGGTGGTTAAAACACTAGGACAACGGAGTCAAGCGACTTGACTTGAAATGCGCGTACATTCCCCCGTGTCAACCAGCAAGACAATGGTTGCAGCGGTTCGTTTCGGTTGTTTGCTAATCCGACTCGGTTAGAATGCTTATATTTGGGTAGGCTCGTTGAATAAGGCATCCGCTTGGAATTCCCCGTTAAACAGTTTGAACTCCGGATTTCGTTTGCGGGTCCCTAACTGTGGGATGATCAGCGGGTATGTATGAGCAAGGTTAGCGATTGGTCTGATGTACCAAATACTAAAATATAATTGGTGAATGAAATTACATTGACAGACAACGAACATGAGCGGTTGTCATCAGTTAGCTGACTCGAACCCGACAAGAGAATGCCACGACTCTCATTCGCAACTCGGTACATTTTCAAATGTGTGCTGGCTGAATATCTACTCAGTGAGAATAAATAAAGCAATATGTCGACATCACTGTTGAGCACATCCCGGTATCAATCGACTGTGACTACAAAATATCGCCCATTCATTCACTCACTAGCTCACCTGTCTCGATACAATTCCACCAATGTCTAGTCAGGACGTCGATTTATGCATCCTGGTGCGTGAATACTCAGAATTTACACGGCTACATCTTCAGCAAGCAGAATATTCCATGAGGTTATTAGTTTAACTTTAGGATCGACTCGTTTACAAAATATCACGATTAGGAAGAAAAAACGCGTCAACTTAGGGACAACAGAGAAAACGTAGACACGAGCATAGTCAAAGCAAAGAAGACTTGGAATGGGGTTGTGGATAGGCGTTTATAGGGGGTCGGAATGAAGAAAATGAACATAGTGGGACAAAAACTTGGAAGCAGATAACTTGTATGTTTTAAGATGTTGAACCGATGGATGTGTGCGCAGTCGGATGAGCGAATGAAGATAACGTATAGGGAAGAGTGAGGAACGTTGACTGGATGACTGACAGTATTTCATCAAGTTTCGCATCAACGACAGTTACTGGGGAGCTAAGAACAACAGTACATTGATTCGTTCACCCAGCTAGTATACGTGTACAAAAGTGTCGCAGTTCTAAGCGAGAGCAATGCAGTTTACATAAATTGTGTTCGCCAGATCCGTGGGGGGCTGGGGCTGAATGCTATAAGCCACCATGTGCATTTCTTTCGCTCAAAAGTATACAGTTCCACTTCGTTTTATTTTGCCATTTTGAGTACACACTAAAAATAATTCATAGTTGACAGGAGCATTTGCATTTGGTTAAACCCCTTCGAAAAGAAGCACTAGATTCAAGGTTCATTGCAGTTACAGATCGCCACATCCTTACCACAATCAGCAAATGAACTCAGCTACGCCTTTATGAGGTAACCTTGTTGATCACCATGTCAGTGACCTCACAGTAGGCGTGATCGAATTATCGTACACAAACGATCAACACCACTCGTTTATGGAAAAAAAGCACAGGAGGACAATAACTGTCTCTAATGGAGGCTCCCACAAATACCACTTTTCAGCGAGTTCAAATCACAGAAATCACTCAACTTTCCGAACGACATTCTGATTACCGATCGGTAACAAAGGACTTAGGCGGTATGCGTCGAACACCACTCACACTGGATAGCAACTTTTACCTTCACGCGTACTTTTAGACGGCTCCTTTCGAGAGGAAAACATTAAACCTGAGCTTTACTCTTTTTTTGTTCGTTACTACAATCGGGTTTTGAATTCCGGGGCTACGTATTGATGAGATAACCGAGTTGTCTACTGCACTACGTTTCCTTATCTTAGACACGACCGAATTATCATATCTAAACTTGTAGTAGCATTCATTTATGTGTAATGCGATCAAATATGATTGAGGTTCAATTTATATCAACTAAATCTCCGTTTGTTTGTCAATAACCAACAAAACGTTTAACAGAGTGAATGAATTCTGTGACGGTAATTCGAAAGTGATAACCATGGGATTAGGGATTGAAGCCGATCGGATAACCTGAACAGTACTGTGTCGAGTTAAGCAAACCATATTGTCTCTTTATGCCCATCAGTGCACAGTCAGATGAGAATTTATCATTGTATAAAACTCAACCAAAATGTATAAGTATTTTAATGGTCAGCCAGTGCAGTTGGTTTTAGGCGCAAAGAAAGTATTGGCTTGTGATAAAACGACGTTGCATAGAAACGGGGCTGCATAGCTGGGAAATAGCATGCACGTATCAGAATGTATACAATGACATATGGACACAGCACAACACTATGTTGTGCTCAACGCATTTCTGGAAATATGATGTGATTAATACGTCAGTCTCACAAGCACGACGCCAGAAGCAGATGTACACAAGGCGTATGTGCTTGAACAACAGAATGGAGACGTGGTTCAGTGTTTTTGTTCAAGGGGGTAGGAAGCAGCGATCGACAATGCCTGAATGAATGCAACAGCTATGAAAGGGAACGATCAAAACATCTGACTACCTATCAAACCACAGTGTAACTAGTACCGGATAACCTAAAATGTGCACAGCTAACTTCCGCATGGTATGTGGTCGCTTGGTCCTGTTTCAAAGGTGATTTAGCTAGACCAGTTCGGAGTCCAGTCAACGACAAACAACCGACACAATCGAAACAACACACACGGTCGGGCCGAATCGGAGAATCCTTGTTTGGCTCCATAGGTGCTGGACAGAAACTCATGCTCGTGCGGTCAAAGGTTTGTGAACGAAACATTTGTAACGGACTCGAGGAGAATGACTAGGTTACACTGATGTTGCACATTGGACCCGAGTTACACAAAACTGGAACATAATCGGAACAAAATATCGATACAAAGCGAACGCGTGAGACATGCGATCGCAGACAGTGTGGACCACAGCATGGCAAACACGATATGACAAATCAACATTAGGAAACAAGAGAAGAGGAGTTTCGAACTCTGAAACAATGCTTTAGCAGGTCAAAGACAATTTAGCCTATACGCAAATTGTTCGCCATCATGTGATACACAAGGTTGTATGTGAGATGAATGTGATCAGACTGCCCTAACCCAGATGCAGCCGCAGCAACTGGGCTCGAACCGGTGGTCGTATGAATCGTAGTTGGGCGTCACCTTGAACCGAAATATTAACGCAAAGTGGAGGTTCTGGGACTAGTCAACTCACTCATTTTGTGACCCAAACAGCATTGTATCAAAAAGACTACTATCGCGAATGCCTAGCTTACTGTAAAAGTCGCATTCAATTCGGGAACACGTCATCGCGTGCGAATACATTTATTTCCGTGTGCTCGTCCTCTTGGTCACAACCCGATCGATGAGTTAAAACAGTTACCCATGAATTGTTTGACAAAAGTAAGTAGTGTCAAAATAAAAACCCAGTGCTACTCCCGATATCATAAGCAGTCGAACAGTTAAACTCCAAATCGAATCAAACTGCTAATCTGAAGTGATAGTGCGCTCGTTCAATAAGGCACCGATTTGATAGGTCGGATTTCGTCTCCAGAATGATTGAGGTGGTAGTTAAAAGAATAATTCTCCTGGCAACTGACAACCTGGTTTAACCACATGTACGTCTATTATCGGTTGGCTTGTAACCCGAAGTTTACCCCCAAAAAACGACGACTGAAGTGGTTTGGAATTCAACGGTGCTCATTCATAAAACGAGCATAATCGAGTCCTCATGAAATCACAGATAGTAGACGAGTGTTTGTATCAATCTCCGTGAATCCCTGTGCGGCCAGACACTTCGTGCAACCCCAAACCATATTTGATTTGTCCGTTGTAAACCAGTTGGTTAGCTGTCAAGCTACGTGTAGTGACTGTTGCTACGGTCTTAAACAAGTGTTCTTAATGCGTTATCAACAATTGGGGATTAAACTCGATTTCAAGTTTAGTAGCAGCCAGATATTTTTGGTCCAATCCACACGGATTCTTTTGACCACCCAGTTTCCAATTTGGAAAGATACTGTTTCCACCTCATAGTGAAGGCGTTAATTGGGAGCCTGGAATGATGTGCGCACAACCCTTAAGTGAACAGTGACGAAGACACCCGTACGATGGCGTTGTCGCATATTTGCTACAGGCGATCTACCAGCAACAAGGCGTGTGATCGGGATAAAAAGACGTTGTCATAGCCGTTCCCCGTTTGCATTGTTTCCAAAAGATGGAGGATAATGTATCTGGCTAATCAAATCCCCTCGGTGGCCCGAAACACCGTGTTCACACTCCGCTTCCACACAGACAGTCAATGAACGGTCAACAAAGCGAGCTCTGAGCTACGTGGTTCAAAGTCGACGCGGACACGCACGTTCAGAGCAGCTTGTCGCTCAAACGGATGTTCCCACACACACGTGTTGGGAGGTCGTCTGTCTGTCTGTATGTGTGTATGAGGGGGGATAGCTAAATGAGCATGGCGGTAGATCCCTGTATGCGTTTTGAACATTTAGACCAGTTGCTGATCGGTAAACAAAGCGACACGGACATGGATGTATAGGTCAATAGGACTATGAACATCGTCGTCTCCTCCACCTCTTGTGACCAGCACAAATCAGTGCATTAATCGATCGCTTGTTAGCAGGCGTGGACACAGCAGCATGCACACACACGCACACACGCATATCGAGTTGAGTAAACAACGAACGGAGATAAAACCGTAAACGAGGGGGTGGTCATGAGAACTGGTATATGGCCAAACCGTAAAAGAGAGTTTGCGCTTTCCCAATTGGTGTAGGCTGACACAACACAGCTAACGTGAAAAACATGAGGATACCTTGATTAATCAACGGTTTACTACCTCAGTTAAAAGGATATATGCGAAACAAATAAAAAAAAGTACATATCTATTCTGTTCAGAGCAGTGTAAATTTTCACATAACCATGCGAACGTGAGAAATGCAGATAAACGGATAGCAGATAATCGGTCCAATGTGATGGTTTGTGTGAGGCTGATATTAGGTAAACAGAACAACGTATCTTAGGCTTTGGACAGCAAATAACTGTAAACAGTATGACAATATTGCTCTCACATTGAACAACACCCACATCAACAATTGTCACACTTCATCTCAGTCTGCCGTTGTTTTTTTTCAAATGAAGCACTATATTCGAGTTTCCCTCTCATAAGAGCTCGTCAGTAGTGCATATTTTTGTCACAGCCAGAGTCACAACTCCGGTCATGTTTTCCTGAGATAACACTGTTGACGACTACACCACTGACCTAAACTTAGACAAGAGTGAACTATCATACCCAAGCGTTCAACCACATTCACTCATGAGTACTATTCAAATTGCCCTCAAGAGGAGACATAGTAACTGTCCTGTTAACTTCCATCAATGGCCCCACTACTAGGATTTCCTTCCAAGTTGAAATCACAGAAATAATTAACTTGTCAGATGAAATTCTGGTGAGTAGCAAGGTGTGTTGAGGATGATTCGGTCGTACCTAACACGAGTAATATTCGGCTTTTAGCTCACTATATAAATCGATCACTACTCAGAGTTGATTGCAGCTGTTGCATTCTCATAGACTTTCTTTCAGTCACCGCAAACACGAGAAAAAGCGGATAAACCAATAACAGATAATCGCCCCAACCTGATGCCTTAAGATAGGTTGAAATTAAAATAGTATAATTTAGGCCATAGGCTATAAATACTTGCCAATAATAATTTAATGTTGTTTTAAAGTTGAGTATCATTCATACTTGATCGTAGCCATCGAATTCAGGCAGAATATTCAGGCAACCCCTTTCGAAAAGATGCACTATACTCGAGTTACACTCCTTTTAAAGCCATGGCCGGCACTGGAACTCTGGCAAGACCTTCACGAGACGAACGTGTTGATCTATGCGCCATTGACTTCACCTCGAACGAAAACGAAACTCAAATCAAATGCTTCTTTTCGAAAGAAGCTGATTGAAAAATCTATCTGAACACGTAGGCTGCAATCAAATGTGAGTGATGCTCAAAATGAAACTAACCAAATCTCCGATTACTCATCAGTAAAATTGTTTTCATCTGTGCAAGACATTATAGAAGAAACTTTGGCAAGAAGTAATGGGAAAGCTCACAAAACAACAATAAACGAAAATCGTTCGGAAAATCAACATTCAATTAAGCTACTTCAACAAGCATATCGTCAGCATTTCAAAGTTTGGGATGTGATACATCAACAAGTTAACGATTAGTTCATCGTTTCCAATAGCATCGGATTAAGTGATCGGGGTGGCGTAGTGAAACCCTGGAAAGGAGTCAGTAGACCATAATTCTCATACCATGACCGTGACAGGAGACAATCCCGGGATTTGTGTCTCACAAAACGAGACAACTGTCCGTACCCCTTGAAAAAATGTAGTTTGTTTGGCGATCACGTTGCCTGAGTTCAAGGCTTTCGACCTTTTGTGGAGGATCATAAAAGGCACAATGGTAATGTGTTATAAAGTACCACTGGGTAGTAACCATCGGTTGCACAACTGGCGTGGTCAGAACGAATTCAGTTTAGTCACAGGCAATGATCAGTCGAAAAGGTATACACATTGACAACTGACGCAATTCCGCCCACATGAACGGTAGATTACATGAATACTAGCCCAGTAATGCTGAGAAGTGGGGAATACTCAGCTAAGTAGCCAGTGTATGTTGAGGCGAATACGTTAACGAGACTGTGCTAGGGGTCTACTCTCTTGTGTTCCGTCCGGGATTGTCATTCATTTTTCATGGAAAATTGACACTTATTGCGGAAGAGAAATGTTCGAACCCACGTGCTGTACGCGAACAAAATGACCACCGTCCGTCCAACAGCTGAAGACCAACATAAGAGAAGAAACCCAATCGTTCGGACCTAAACTCTTACTAACAGTAGCGGGGAATGTCGTTGAGAAAGTCTGAGAGAATGAAATTGAAAATGGCGGCCATTTATGGTGTGCTGTCCGCAAAATAAAAACTGATGTTAACGTTTGCAAAACATTTTTTTAATTTTCCCAAAGTGACAGAGATTTGAAGAATCTCATCACTGTCAATTTCCAAGGACTAAAATGAGTGACATAACAGTAGAACAAACCCAACTGTTTTGAAGTATATGCTGGAGCATATTCTACTCTTGCGAACAGAGAAGAGATGAAACTGATGGGATATGTGTATCAACAATGAGTCACTATGGTTCCCTAGGACAGCTCTGAACCGGTCGACATGTGGTCTGTCCGGCCAGAACCAAGTATGAATCGGATTGACCAAGCGAGAATCTCGGGTCGCCGGATGACTTCCTAGCCCAAACAACCCTTGCGCAAAACAGTCGTAGTGTAGAGGAAAGTGAGACAGAAAGAGACAACATGTATACGGATGGAGGGAATGAGTCGAAATGAGATCTTGCTCATTTCCTGCATAGGAAAAAACAGCCCATCATAAAATCAAATAAGTAGGCAGTGTTGAAGCATGTGGACTGGGTTTACCACTAGACACACGTACAATGAAAATTTGCGATGCGATCATAGATTTACATTCGTGCACACATCAGGATTCATGGCAAGATTAATTGAGTTTGTTTGCGCAATCACTGTGCTAAAAGGCTGTAGCAATCAGATAATGTAGACGTGAGTGACTTCTAAAAGGAAGATGAGCCGGAGGTTCCCTTAAATGTGCATAGGAAGGACCAAAAGTGGAATGAAGAGAACCGAAAAACCGACATTTATTTATTCGCACCGTTCGAATCGGCAACGAACACGAATCTGTCAAAAATCCCAAGGGTGTGTTTGTTTGTTTCAATGACAACCTAATTAGCGTTTGTCTGTCCATCAGTTTGTCCATTTGTCTATCTGATCGTGTGAGGATGTATGTTCATGCCCGTGAATGTATTCGTCTCTGACAAACACAGCAATGTAACTTTGGATGTGCGAAATAGCAGAAATGTCGGTTCCAATGTGAAATACATAATGTTGTCTTTTGCCTCTTTTTTTCTGAGCGCGTGCACACACACACACGTGAGTGCGATTGCAGATGGATGCGGAACAATAGACGAAAAGCCGAATAATCATTTGGCAATTTATCGGAGTTGTTTTTTTACCAACAACAACAGCAACAACAATACAACGGTGGCATTGGTGATGTTGCGGACAGGGAACAGGGGTGACGTATGCAAACTCGGTTCACGAAGATTTAGGTTAACCCTATTTTTTGAAGCGATCATAAATTTGTTCGGTCCCGTTACGATCTTGTGGTCGGAGCGCGAGAGGCGATCACGTAAGTGTGTGTGTGTGTGCAGATTGACACGTAAGCAAACACGCAAATCAGCATGTGCGCGTGATTAACGTTGCACAGTTGATTACACAATTGCAAAATTGATGAAAGAAAGCAAACGGCAGCGACAGCAGCAGCAGCGGCGGCGCGACAGACGTGAACAAAAACGATTCTGTTTAGAAGTGAAAGAACATCAAATGACTGACCCCTATTGATCGAAAGACAGAAACGAGGCTGGAGAAGATGGTGCAGATTAACGAGTATGCGACACAGAAGAGCAAGCTTGGAAGAGTTGGCGGCTCAACACGTTTAGTGTTAATTATCACTGTTGTATTCGAATCAGTAGCAATGGTAAACAACAAGACACGAGTCAGAAATGGCGATAAGTGTTTGCATTTGTATCTTAAGTCACTAATTTCCTTGTTCAACATAATATCTCAACTTTCACGTTCCACGTCCTGTCGGACACACGAGAAACAATTAACATCGCTTAATGAGAAAACACTCATCAGGCAAAATGCCCATCCCATCTAACAAATCTAACAATGCAAGTCGATCTGAAGTAACGCAATTCGTTCAGCTGTGGCTCGTATGGTCCCACTGAGTAATGAGAAGGCTGATAAAAATCGGTCCGAACGAGATTCCATTTTTGACAGGATAACTAACATCACTGCTGCAAAGATGCTGAAACTATTGAGAAGCGATATAACTGAACAAAACCATCGTCACTTAAGAAAACAGCACCGTTTGAAAAGAAAACAATATTCGACTTGTAAGTAACATCAAAACTGATTGTACAACATAAGTTGCCAGACAAGGGGATCAATTGGTCACAGCTGTCATTTCGTTATTAACGAACAAATGACAACAATTTTTGGTTATAATAATAGACGATCCTATTCTGACTTGTCATACACATTGCTAATTCATTGTCAAACATATTTGAATACAAAATCAAGTTCAGTACGAATACATTTAGACAAGTGTGACAGAAGATCGGTGACGCGTGCGACTTAGTAGGTTCCACTCCTATCTCATCAAAGATATCACTTTCTGAGTAGATGTTGCAAATAAGTGTCACAAATGTTATCATGTTCGATGTAATCACAGGGAGCAATGACTCCCTTTCTCATCAATCATTAGTAAACGGGTTACTTCTGATAATGAGTAACATAGAGAACGGACTCGACTGGACATGCGTGGCAGGATTTATAATGATGGACATAAACCATACACTTGTATCTCTCGATATACTTCATGACTGACATGTCAGTGAAAATGTTATCATGTTCGATGTAATCACAGGGAGCAATGACTCCCTTTCTCATCAATCATTAGTAAACGGGTTACTTCTGATAATGAGTAACATAGAGAACGGACTCGACTGGACATGTGTGGCAGGATTTATAATGATGGACATAAACCATACACTTGTATCTCTCGATATACTTCATGACTGACATGTCAGTGATAAGATTATCTCGTTTTCGGTATGAAAGTTCAAGTTCGAAATACAAACAGGCATTCAACTCCTTCGATAGATTTGCGTTTGTTGAATCTACGCTCGCAATATGAGACTGGTTGAACTGCAGTTCAGTCTGTACGATTCGTTTTGACAAACGTAAATATGTTTTAGGAAAGTTACTTTGTTCGTTGTACCAAAGCTTTCGTTATCGGGGCATTTGTGTTAAAGAACACGGAATAAATTTCGAGATCAAAAATTCTTCCTGTTGTAACAGTGCTCGTTACAGTGGTGTTCCGCTATAACTTGATTAAGATGACATTTTTCATCATAGACCTGCGTATTTGCTCCCTTTTCATCATCAAATTGTCATTTACCCAGCTATATTCATCAGATGAGACAGATAACCGAATTTTCGAGATCCACATGATCAACCGACCACAAAAATTCAACTGTAAGGTCGCAGCCGTACTTCAGGTACACACATTTCGATTCGTCAAATGCTCTCCCACATTTTATGCGTATCACAAAAACACTACTTGAAAACGTGTTACAGTGTTATCGCCTGTCCTGTTTTAGCAACAAAACAGATGCGCCACCAACAACCGATGGGTGAATCGCTCTAACGGCCCCGTGTCCCCGTCGCCAGGTGGATGTATTCAAGAGTTGTAAACATCGGTCTAACTTAACAGCTGGGCAGCGTAAGTGTCATGTTCGTGCTATTGGCGTACACACACACACACACACACACATGCATACATACAACAATACACACACAAACAGACACTACGCACTCATTAGCGCGTTCGCACCTGTTGCATAGACCACACATAACCTATATAACATAGAAACGATGCTGTTTACGTCAATGCATCCACGTCTGTGTGTGAACTTGTTCCCAGAACTGTAATTCAATTGACCTCGAAACGCGAATCCACCCCACGCAACACATATCATGATGAGTTCAGCAGCATACGGCCAGATATTATAAGATGAATTGCTTTGAAATAAGCTGTGAATATGTTTTGCTGCTGACTCGGTCTTACGCTTGTGTGCATTGTCCAGCGTCACTGTTAAGGTAAACACTGACTACAGAGGATGTAAGTAACACCTGTCTCGTAAATGTTATGTGGATGGCGACCCTGATCATTTCCTACAGAAAAGGCCCAAGTGCGAAAAATCTGGACTTCGGCTGGATTCGAACCAGTAACAGAAACAACATACCCAAACGCGGCAAATGCTCTACCAGGTGAGCTAAGAAGCCACGCCGGAAGCTCAGAAATGTCGCAGTTGGAATCCAGCTGAAGTCCATGTTTTTCGTAATTGAGTCTCTTCTAAATTATCGAATCTGCCAAACTACTTATCAGTAATACAATGTCCAATGTCCATTGGTGGCGTTGGTGGATCCCAGCGTGAAGTGGTCGGGAAATCCTGCCTGGGCACTCAGTCGGCTGGATCATTTGGCGGATTCCATATAACACAGTTGGGCGGGCGGGTAACTATGTCCAAATGTGAAAACTATGAGCTTCCTGGCTTCGTAGCTCAGCTGGTAGAGTATTTGCCGCGTTTGGACATGTTGTTTCTGTCGCTGGTTCGAATTCAGTCGATGTGTAGACTTTTCTCTATTGGGTCTCTTCAAACCTATCAAATCTGCCAAAACAAATATGAGCAATATTCTTTACGGAAGCATGAAACTCGTAGTGGAAATAAGGGCCGATGCTATGATGCTGATTCCCATATATGTTGTCGATCACATACAGAGATGGAATTGTGGAAACGGTCGGTGTATCGGCTTTGTATCACGGCCTTCGGTAAGGAATCTAGTTCGGTCCACTATTGGTAGAGTATATACGTTAAAACAAGAAGTTATCGGGGCAAGTGAGTATCCGGGGGGACTTTGTAACAAAGACACGTTAACCAAACATAGCAAATATGGCGTAGTCGATTCCGGCAAAGAGAAATTGTTTTCTCAGATCCAATGACGGAGTGAAGAACGAGACTTCAGCAAGCAAACCGTTTTGGATAATTTCTAATCTTTAGCTGATACAAATGTATAAGATTAAACGATTGTTAGAAGGTTACTGACGAAAAATGGGCAACAGATAAGCTGACTGGATGAATCAGACGACTTCGCTTCGGTTAGAAACACAATCGAATTCGATCAGATCTACAGCAAATCTTTCACACTGATAAAACAAAGAAATGTACTCCCGACAAACTGGACGCTTGTAATTCAGTCTAATGATGTGATCTTTGCCACCTGTTCTTAAGGGATACGCGGATGAGCACCGTCCAGTCTGATTCCATCCGATTAATACCGGTCACGTGATGAGCAAAGTGGGTTATTCAAGATCATCAATATAGCTACACCTGAGACAACCGGAATATATCCATGCTACCCAACATTTTGTTTGTGTGAAAACAATCAGTTCAAACGCTGTAGCTGCCGTGGCCATCAAGTGTTTACGTAAGCGATCAAAACCAACGTCTGAGATCGCTGGCCACACAAGCGCATTCACTGACAATGTCGTAACATTGATTATCAAAACTGATATTATGTAAGTATAATTGTGCAGTGTAACAGTCTAACTACTGATATGTCTTACGAACTAAGTGATGGGAAAAAATTGAAAAAAGAAACTCAAAGCAAGTATGAGTGTGTTCACGTTACTGTGACTGTTCCGATCACAGTATTCATGAAGTCAATTCTATTGGATTATCAAGTACAACCAGTTACCAAGGTTGCAAACGACTAGCGGTATCAACTGCCAACGATATAATTTGGGGCTTGGATCGCGCCCATACCGAATGTCTATGTTTAGGTTAACCTTATCGCCTGAAAGCATTTGACTAGCCGACCAAGTTATGGAAAGCAATGATCGAGATAGGGTGAGCAAAAACAATGAACAAAGCTGCAAAGCTGACTGACACAGGCCGCTCTGGGTGGGAACGTGACATATCACTTCGCTTATTATTTCGTACCCACCAACCAACTGCCTCTCTGATGAGGTTAGATTTTCTGGTTCCATCGTAGCCGTTCGCCAACTCATTCAGCACTGTATATACGAATAAAGACACACATGGAGCGCTGAAAAATGATCGTAGACATTCGTTGAGTAGGCAATACTTTTTTTTCCAAGCACTGAACTAAATTGAAAACACTTGTTTCTGCGCCAGCTGTTACCGACCACGACTTCATCCAATTAGGGCACCTGGTGTGCTCGCGCGTAAGGCACTAATGCACTAATCATGTTTCCTTGCTGTCGCGACATAATACGCATTCTCTTGATTGCATACACTGTTCATGAAAGAATGTTGAGGAAGCGGAGTGATTGTCACACTCGTGTTCAGGCTCCCACAACTACAATAAAATAATGTCCAAGTTCGAGGAAATGAACAGCTGTTGTGACGACTGCTCCCTCCATCCGACAACCTCAACACACACACGTACATCATAACGCAATGAAAATCGCTGCAGCGTGCCAAACGGAAATAGGTGACTGTTCGTTTTCAGAACATACTCGTCTTTACATACGCACTTTGCTTGATCGTACTTGCCTTAAAAATGTATAACTACTCATATTTAAAGATATACTGAATCGGAACACAACAGCCTGACTCCTTGATTACACAGTTCGTTGCTTTAAATCGAATCGCGTCAGTTAGATGGAAAAGAGGTAGAGTACGAAATATAACATTACCAGCAAGTTAGATACCGTCAGACTCACAAAACCAGTGTTTCTCACTCGGGGACGATGTGAACACATACGAGATTGATATTGATAAACTGAACCAGACAGGAGCACTTCAAATGTCTGATTACCAGATTTCTTCTAAGCAACTTTTACCTCGATGTCGACAAGCCGCTACAGTCATACCAAACTTCCAATTAACCAAACGTCGGTCGTGGAGTGGGGCGCCTGAAAGCACACATCATTGGAAGCACAAATCGTTGGAATTTTTTTATTCAAAATGTAAAAAGCATGACGCACATTCGAACAAATCTACTGCGCACAACAGTGACAAGAATCAGACGAAGCGTGCAACCTAACGTCAAAACAAACCGGACGATGTCGCCAGATAAGCTCACTTAAGAAGAGATCCTCAACAAATGACTTCGA
>JTDE01002175.1:86331-113583 GCA_014338405.1 Paragonimus skrjabini miyazakii | reverse complement strand
TCAGGTGAATAATAAAGCAGCGACCGTGGCGGCATAGCTTTAATTAGGAATTACTGTGATATTTTGTGTACAATGCAATGTAAACGCAACGTGTTCGAGGATTACAAATTCAATAATATCTACAAAACCACGCGAAATTGAGCGTTTCTGCCAAGTGGATTATGTATTCTACCACGAAAAATTCGACGGAAGCATTTTCAGGACGTACAATCGATGAGGAAAGCCAACATGATGCTTTTGTCAAAAAAAATGTGGGCACATTTTTTGCAACAAAAGTGCAAATATGAACAATGTTTACATATAGCTGATTTTTTTCATTACAACGCTTTTATTATACTCCATGAGATATGTATATTTGTCCCACAATATCCGTTTTAATATTTCATGAAAAATTGGAAAAATCTAAATGGCCGTTTTCAACTCGGTTCGGCCTTGAAGCACCATCCCGGCGATTTGCTGGGAGTGTTCTTTAATATCATTTTTTCGGCAATTCACTTCGTTTCCATTCCAGCTGGAATGTACGCTAGCGTACATCCTGATTCCATGGAATAGTTAACAACAGTGATACCAATGAGTGGTGAAGCATGGTGGATTGTCCTACGTTGAATTAGGTTATAGGCGTCTCTCACGTTTGTAATATTAAAAAAGCTTAGTACTCATGTTTCAACAACAGTTCGATTGTCGAAATTATAATCATGCTTTCCTGCCAAATCACGTCGAAATTTCAATAAAAACATGTGTTTCCACGTGTATGACGTAGATTTTCATTATATTTTGCCTTCATATTTCCGAAATAACGTAGAATGCGACTTTGCGTTATTTTTCCATTAATCCCTATGCCATTAAATAACCGCACATTCCTTGTTTACGTCTTCGGAAGACTGAAACAAAGAAATCTCTAGGGAACAGATTTTCAAGATTTTAATTTCTGCAACATATCACAAATTTTCAACAACTTTAATTGCTATGAAGTATTTTTTAACTAAAAGATAACGGAGATATTCACGTTCTACCGATTACACGCAGCAAGTCACCACATCCGACTGAACCATGCGAACATCTCGAATCGATGCTACTCAAGCGTACAACATCAGAGCAAAAACGACTTGAAGCTTTAATCAGCGGCGAAGGACTCGGTGATCGCAAACTATCTTAACTACTGCGGTGGCTATAACAGATGCCGGACGGAAGGTCTATAGACAAAGCGTTATTCCGACAGTTTTTCCTATAAAGACTACCTAATTTCGTCCATAGTATTTTGGCATCCAGAGGACGCATAGCCCTGGATGAACTAGCTGAGCTTGCTGATGACATAATTAGTATCTCTGATAATTCACACGTTTCAGCCTAGCTCTACATTCGCTAGATACCGTGACACAAACTTTGTTACAATAAATCGAAACGCTCAATAGTAATTTGGATAAGTTACAACCGTCACGAAGACCAAGGGGTCGCTACGAATATCGAAAACCGCGGTCTCCCAGCACTTTAGCATAACAGCCGATTAGTCGCAACCGTAATCGATCACTACGATCTCCCAGTACTTCAACTCATTAACCTGATAGTCGCAACAATATTTTTTTTATGGTATCATGTCAAGTTTGGCGCAGATGTACGTAAGTGTAGCCCACCTTGCCAATTCAAATCACAGAAATTCGACGAAAAATTACGAGCCCAGCCAGTGGTGACGACCACTGCGTCTGGCGCTGGTTCCTGTTGTCATCGTTTATTTGTTGCAGACTCAGCTTCCAACTACCTATTTCTAGTGGATTCAGATGCGGTAATAAGTGTGAAACCATCAACTCTGAAGGATAAAACGCGTGTTAATAAGACCACTGTTCCAACAGCGTCTAACAACATGAAGATTAGCACCTATGGACAAAGGTCATTGACACTCAACCATGGTTTTCTTCGTCCCTTCACGTGGGTATTCACCGTAGCTGACGTTCCAAAAGCCGTCAATGGTGCTGATTTTCTGTTACACTTCAACTTGTTGCTGGATCTTAAAAACCACCGTTTAACTGACTCAATCACCAATTAGTCAATTAAGGGATTTCATGCACTTGGTCCGGTAGTCAGCCCAATTGCACTACCTCAGACTGATCAGGAGAAGTATCACAAACTCCTCAAGCAGCCTCCCACTCTGACACAACTAAATTTTCGTGATGTAACCATTAAGCACAACATCACTCACCATATTGTCACTGATGGACGACCGGCACACGCCAGCCCGCAACCTCTCCATCCAGAGAGGCTGAAGGTAACATGTGATGAATTCCAACATATGCCACCGTTAAGCATCATTCAGCCCTCTAGAAACGAGTGGTCTTCAGCGCTACGTATGGTACCCGAGATAAATAACGATCAGAGACCATATGGAGACTAACGTGCGCCAAACAAACTCACAGTTCCAGACAGGTATCCCCCATCGCACATTCATGATTTTGCTGCATCTCTTCGTGGTCGAACAATATTTTCCCACATTGACCTCATCCGCGTCTATCACCATATGCCTGTTGAACCATCTGACGTTAAAAAGACTGCCATCACTACACCGCCTGGTCTTTTTGAATTCACTCATATTCCTTTTGGTTCAAGATATGCTGCACAAATATTTCAGAGATTTATAAACCAGGTAATATACGAGTTTGATTTTGTTTTTGCGTATCTAGATAATCTGTTAGCAGCTAGTATCAACAAAGAGGTACATCTCCAACATTTACGGTTACTCTTCCAGCGTCTTCCGAATTTCGAAATCACAATTAACCCGGCGAAACGTCGGTTTGGAAAATCTTCAATTAAAATTCTTGGTCACTTAGTTGATTCCAACGTGATTGCACCATAAATCGACAAAGTGAAAGCAATCCTCGATTTTCCAACGCCAACATCCCTCAAACAACTTCAGCGATTTCTAGGTATAATAAGTTTTTATCGCCGTTTTATTCCTAACGGTGCTATGTTAATGCTTCCATTGACCAACCTCCTGCCTCCAAACGATTCTAAGTTTGTTATGGACAGTACTGCCACAGAAGCTTTCTCAAGTATTAAGACAGCTTTAACCAACATTACTATGTTGAACCACATGCAAGTTGATCCGCAACTTTCTCTATCTACGGATGTCTCCAACTTCGCCTTTGGTGCTGTTTTACATCAACACGTAGACGGATCTACGCAACCACTTGCATTTTTCTCGACGAAACTCCAATCCGCGGAAACGCGTTATAGCACTTCTGGTAAAGAATTACTGTCAATTTATCTCTCTATCAATCACTTTCAACATTTACTTGAACGTCGAACATTTTGTGTGTATGCTGACCACAAACCCTTAGTTCACGTGTTCAAACACAAGTCGACCAAGTATTCACCTAGAGAAATACGACATTTGGATTTTATTTCTCGGTTCACAACTGACATCCGATATACCTCTGGATCATCCAACGTGGCCGCAGATATCATATCATGACCAGACGTTGACGTCATCAGGAAAGTCAGATTGACCGATTTTGCCAAGATGGCAGAGGAACAAAAATTGGACTCTGAACTACAAATCACTTACGGACTCCCTCGATACTAAAATTACAAATTGTTTCACTTTCTTGAATCCACAGGAACCATTATTAGTGACATATCCAAACTTCTCCTTCGACCATTTGTACCAGCATCCTATCGTCGATTAATCTTTGATGTTTTTTCATATTATCTCGCACCCAAGTATACGGACAACTGTGAAACTCATCTGCGATCGTTTCGTCTAGCCAAGTATCAACACCGATGTTCATGAATGGGCAAGAACCTGTCTTGCTTGCCAGCGTTCTAAGGTATCACGTCACACTACGACTCCCATTGGCACATTTACTGCCCTTGATGCTCGATTTGCACACATTCACATTGACATTGTTGTACTTCTTCCACCATCACATGATTTTACGCATATTTTGACCTGTGTAGATCGTTTCCCGCGATGGTCCAAAGCTATTTCAATCAAGGATACAACAGCAGCCACAGTGGCGCGCGCACTGATAGAGAGATGAATATCAGTGTTTGGAGCATCTGCAATTGTAAATACCGATCGAGGTAGACAGATTCAGTGTCATCTTTTTGATGCACTCACTAAGCTACTTAGCACAAGGCACATCGCAAATACCGCATATCATCCGTGTGTCAACCGCTTGGTCTAACGATTTCATCGTCAACCGAAGGCTGCGTTGAAGGCCCACGAAGATCCGACGAACTGGACGGAACGTCTCCCCATCATCCTTCTAGGCATCCATTCGTACGACAAACAGCACATAGCCGCTTTCCCCGCAGAACTCGTTTTCGGTACCACTTTTAGCCTACCAGGACAGATTATCACAAGTTCAGGCACGTTGAACATTACAGATCGCTCTGATTATGTACATCGACTCCAAGAGCATATGACCAACATCAAACCACTGCACCCAAGAACGAAAGAGATATCATCATACATTTCATCGTACATGATGACTAGTACACACGTATTTGTCTGTAATGACGCTGTCAAACCTACCCTAAAAAACAGTAGGATGGCCCCCATCTTGTCCTCAGTCGTCGTGCAAAATACTTCACGATCAAGAAGGGAAACACTAAAGATACCATCTCAGTGGACAGGTTGAAACCAGCATACATTGAAAAACCGTCGACTGATACACCACAGCAAATGATACAATTGCCAAGCTCGGAGACAGCTGCCAGCAATAGGACCTGCATACCATCAACAACAGAGCAGTCATATTCAACGCCACTACTGCCAACCACCACGTGGTCTGGCAGTCGTGTGCGATTCACCGACCGGCTACTCTACTATTGATATCGCATTTTGTCCCCAACCAAAACGCTGGCAAGGGGTAATGTAACAGCACACAGTTGTGTGAGCAAGGTCATGTGTCTGGACCGACTTACTGTGGCATGTGACCAGGATGCTACGCCTACACATTCACAGCTGAGCGACTCTTACGCGCATGCACCTCCAGTGACTTCGAACGACTCACAGTTCGCCAAGACCACTGTAGTCAATGTCACATGCACACACACAGATACGCATACACATACACGCACGCAAACACAGCAACATACACGGACGATCTCATCTCGGATATTAGACTATGACGCATGATTCAACCCAGTGTCCTCATCAGAGCTGACAAGACAAAGAGACCGTACACACATGTGAACACAACTCGTTTGGGTCTCTCGCGCGCCGGTGAACAAAACACAGTTACAGTGCTCCGTGGACTACACAGTGTTTCTATCCTGCAGATCCTTGCGTCGACATCTATAGGATTTCACCCAACACTCCACTAATACATCCACGGATTACATCTCTGTATTTCGTCCGAGCCCTTGCTGCAACTGCACCTGTTATATTTGTTTGTTATTTACATTACACTTTGGTTGCATATCCTTCTGATATTATTTGGCTGTTTGGGTTTATCGATACTACTTACAACGTATTGTAATTAGCTAGCCAGCATCTAACTTTATATACTCTCAATCGATGAAACGAGACCAAGATTAGCTGTTCGGTTTAACTTTCCCGGCATCTGGGTAGTCGAGCCGAAATAGAAATTGTCTGCAAACACTGCAAAGATCTCTGGCTTGGATGTGTACAAGTAAAACGATCTTTTTCTTCGTATTAATTTGATGTACGATTCTGGTTTTGTCATTCAGGACAGCTTCGATGTAAGTGTCATTTCCTCTTTATTATTTAATCTCAACCCTTGTTCAATTTTTGAAAACATTACATGGACTAAGCGCAGTCTGGTCAACTTCTGGCTGATATCAGTCAGGACGTCAGCAGACGTAGGCCCCCATCAAACCCTGGATTGGACTCTGAAAGTGAAAGGCGTACGTTATGTGAACAGTCTTAACAACCTAGACACAATATTTGCCGTAATCCTCCCGAACTTATTTGCACATTATCCAGCATACACGGACCAACGGCTATCCTATAACCTCTGGCCAAACTGCTGGCGTCGCCTTTCGCCCAACTGTTCAATCTCACATTAGAAACAAGGGTAGTTGTGAGGGACTGGAAACAAGCCACAATAATTCCAATCTTCAGAGATAATAACCAATCAGAGGTCGGAAATCAGACCAGTAAACCTGACTAGTGTCGTCAGCAAAACATACGAACGCATATTACGAGAAAGGATCCGCCAATTTCTCTACGAGCAGAAATTTTTCAAAGCTCTCTAACATGGCTTATTAGAAAGGCAGATCTTGCTTCACCAATTCGCCGACGTATTTGGGCACTGGCACGGAAAAGCTGGATAGCGGGGATGGGGTCGATGTGTGCTACACAGTTTTCCAGAAAGCCTTCGATTCCGTCAACCACAGGTTTTTGGGCTGGAAGCTACAACATGTTGGAATATCCTCTAGACTATGTGGATGGATCCAGACGTTTCTAGCTGGAAGGTCTTGTATAGTGATAGTAAGAGCAGCAATGTAAGACAAAGATTCTCTGTTAAGTGGAGTTCCCCAGGGGTTAATCCTGGGCCCTCTCTCCCCGGAATACATAAATGACTTGATCGACTGCATGGTCAGCCCATGTTACTTGGATGCAGATGACAAGGCTGGTGGTCAATGCGTTGAACCCCTACGCCTTCCAGGATAACATTCTGAAGATATGCGAATGGACGTTAAGGTGGGATTTACCACTGAATGTACTCCAACGTCATATCCTCGCTGACGCTTCCCAGTCTACCCCAAGGCATATAAGGGATGCACATGGACGGGCAGTCGAACTGTCTACTAAACAGCAAACAAAGTTTTGGGTATCCAAGTCACCAGCACGCTTGCTCCAACTGCCCAGTGTGCTGCAGCCGCGACAAAATCACAGAGAGCGTTATACCGACTAAAATCTGCGGTCGCCAACCCATGTCCAGCAGTATTCATTCCACTATACTCGGCCATAGTTCGACCCCACCTAGAATATTGTGCCCAGGTTTGGTCACCGTATCTTAAAAAGGTCAGAGCTGTCCTCGATGAAGTAAAAAAGCTCGCTACATGTATGACATGGGGTATGAAGGGTTTAAGTTACCAGGACCGACTAAGCTCAATGAACTTATTCTCGCTCGAACGCCGGCGGGTAAGAGGGGACCTTATTGAAGTGTACAAAATTACCTACCACACCGGCACAAATCCACAGGCATGTTTGTTTGTGGTACGTCAGGACAGAGATTTAAGAGGACATAGGTTCATGATCAAGTAAACAAGATCACGATTGGCACTAACCGGGTTGTCAACTCGTGGAACAAATTATCTGCAAAGATCGTGGAGGCCTCCGGCGTAGATGTATCCAAAACGGAGATAGGCAAATGTTGGAACAACCTTTTTCCCACTTTGTACTAATCGAAAAATGGTTTGCTCTTGCTGTTCAGGGCAACCTGGATTTGATATCTGTTTCTTTTATCCCTACCCTCAGACCACTACAGAAAGCATCCGTATCGACAGATAAAGCAGTCTGGTCAATCTCCGGATCACACAAGTCAAACATCAGGACGTCAACAAGCTCAGGCCTTCATCAAGTCCTGGATTTGAAATTGAAATAGAACGGAAGATGTGTTTCGCAGTCCTCCAATGCCGTTAACCCACTTTGTGGACCAATCAACGAACAGACATATTCCCATTGGGCTGATCGCTCGGTGTTTTATTCGTCCGGTTGCACCGTCCCGTTTTCCGTCATGCCGTCTGTTCCCGGAATTTGCCGTTTCCCCTTATCATGTAAGTAACTTTTTCCCTTGCCATCAAACAGAGGTCACAGAACAATCGCAGTTCTGCCCTAGGTCCTGGTCTCGTGACCCCCGCGTTTAGAAGTTAGTGAGTGGAACAGAGAAATGAGCCAACAATGTTACAAGGCCACTTACAGTGACTCACAGTAACCGTTCACAATAGATTCCGCCACTCCAAACCGGCCGTATGTTGGTAGAAGGTCTGTCTTAAATGACAGAGAAATGACAACGAATTCATTTACTTGTTCGTACTGAAGAGAACGCTGCGACGGTCAGCTCATGTTGGCAGTGAGCACGTGAAAGCAGGAGACAATGCGCGCTAAAACGACGTGGGTAGTGATTCAAACAATAGATGAGTAGTTTGTATGTACAATGGACGTGAGGGTTAGACGCGGCACTACATTAGCTACGGACCACCACCCCTGTGGGTTGCGTTATACGCTGAGGTAGTTAGCCAGAAGTAGTCGGTGTACTGAATGGCGCATACGTACCTTTCGTCAGACCACACAATGCGAGGAACGCACCCAAACATTGGACACGAAGATCCACAGTTGCCACGATCATGGAACACGGACAGAACAACGACTCAGCGAATGGCGTGTTCGGGCGGCCTAGGCTGCCCGAACAGCTGTTACTACACAACATTCAACAATGGATTTACGAGATTGGAATGTCTAAAGGGAAAGTACGTATACTGCGGGGCCTGATAGATGTCCCGAATAACAGACGGTTGGTGTATTCGTTTGTGGCGTTTCCACATCCTCCCTCTGCATCGCCCCATGGACTGGGAACAAAAGAGGACAAAATTACGAGCTTGATATGTTTTGGCTGCCACAACAGTCAGTAGTGCGTTATACGCCCTGTGTGTTTACTTAGGATAGTACTACTAGCTCTGTCGATTTGTTGATGCCCCGACTGCTGTGAACCATTTTAGTTGTTATCTTTCTCAACCCAGACACCCAGCCCATTCAAAACGAAGTAACCAAATACACAGTATCTCCCCCATTTATTCACCTCCGCTTTGTTCAATGCACTATCGGTTCTCCGATACGGCGATCGCCACGGCGCACCCAGTGACGGGTGTTCATATTCACGTCTTCCTCCCTAAGACCGAGAAATAAGTCATCTACAAGCTAAAAACTCCATCGATCCGCAACAAACTTATTAGAATGAAGTGTTATGTACATTGAATGTGTGGTAGCATTATACTGTTGCTCTGGTCTGTTATTCTAGCCCCTACCGTAACACACAATCTTGGGGTGCTCGTGATGCATGTGCACCAAATGTTCACGATATCCTTCGTATTGCACAACCACATTCAGCTGTAATCGTAATAGGCAGTAAACCAAGAGGGCAGTAGCTTTCTGGTAATATACACAAACGTTGAGTTATTTAAATTTTGCAGTGTTGCTGCACAAGAAGAGGAAACCGTAAGAGGTGATCGTGCCCTCACACCAACCCTTCTTCTGGAGGTAAGCACATTTAGGTTTTCTTGCTGTGAGGATGTTGCCGTCTGGTCATGTGTTTCCGTCTGTGCACTATTTGACTGTTTCTTCAACTGAAAAGGTGACTGGGTTTTAAATGTTGTCAGTCATATATGAGCGATCGTACTTTTAAAGAATGAGTGCCGTTTTGCTACGGAATAGGCCAGATGTGGGAAGAAAGACAGTAAGCGAAAAAACAGTGGAGTAGGGTACAGTTCTAGCTACTTAGGGATTTTACTGGTCTGCCTTTGGTATGAGGTATGAAACAGGCCCAAACGTTCTAGTTTCATATTTCGCCTGGGTCCTGAAGAGAGTTCGCACAGTTTGTGTCATCCAATCGTTTGTTAGCTTGTCATGTCCATGTGTGGAGTGAATCAAGCCACGTAATTTGATTAAGTCGCTTTTCAACAACTACTTCTTAACCTTCTAGCCATCCTCAGTGCTAGTATCGTTTATAACATAATATGTGAAGGGATGGATTCAGCAGACAGTTCAGGGATGCTGCTTGCACACACCGGGAACCTCTGTAAACCTCGAAAGTAGTGATGAAGATCTCGCTTGCTTCCGGATCGCTCTTCTGCCCTTCCGGTTATCTGTTGCTGCGTTTAAGTGACATGATTAACCGCCACGTTGAATGTGTATGGCGTGCTATCTGACCTAACGTGAATGTGAATCTTACACTCCGCATAGGGTCTTCATCTGTGACCAGACACGGGTAATGAGTTGCGGTCGCACTAATCGCATCGAAGCCGGTTTTCCAGATGTTTGATAAACGAGCTGGTCGTCATGTCTGTCTTAGACCGCGCAGCAATGAGATGATACAGCATGATCGCACGAGCATAATAGTTGTTGGCAAATCAATGTACACTGAAATTCGCCGAATTTCTCGAGACTCTACTGGTGGGATATGATTCATCATGAACCTTGTTGTTTGATCAGCAAATTGTTTGAGCAGCACTTGAAGCGTAAATTCTAAGAAGTCACTTGCAGAGTTTATTGTTGCAGTTGAGTAGGAGTAAAATTACGAACACACTTTTTCACTTCGTAGTCTCCTAGTACTAGATGTCTGTTTGATTTGTACTAACTAATGAACTACAAAACCTACGAATTGGTTGTGAGATTTCTGTAAACACCAACCGCTGTCAATAGTCCCCCAGGATGCATTATTGTGTTTGACGCCAAATCGTTCACAACTAGTCACACTAGTCACATCAGTTCTCGTTACATCAGACCGATTTTTGACGTATACTCTTCGATGTTGAGTTGCCCGATCACATCCGGACAGTGTAGTATGTAAGAAGTATCTAATCGTCGTGTATTTCGGATGATAACCACTTCCTTCTTAAGGAAATGACGTCCAGTCGGCTGTCTTCAGCTATACCCTCTGTCCCATTAGGCTAAGCACGCTTCTGTGATTTACCTGAACCTGTTTGAACGACGTTTCTGGAATCGTAGACCAAACCCGCCGTGTCACTTGGGTTGAGCAAGACAACAACTGTCTACAAGATTCACTCTTTGTTAACCTACCAGGCGTCGTGGCCGCGGCTCTGTAAATGTCTACTTACGTCTGGGACGATCGGCTTACTTCCAGGTCTTTTGAGGTCGAAGGCAATCCTCTCAGGTGCTTTTCCTTTCTGTGATTAAAAGGACAAACCCCGACATCCAGGGTCATGAGTTTGTAGCGCTCTTCAGAGTGCTGCTTAATCATACAAATTTGCTTATTGTAGAGCCTATGAACCCTGAGAGCAAATGCTTTGTTACATACTGAACTAACAAAAAACAGTTACCTTGCGGTCTTTCGAGGGCTTCTGTTCAAACTCCTTCGCATTTCGAAAAGACGCGACGGAATCCCTGTAGGGTTCACCATGTCTGGGCACACCTACTGTGCACGTTTGTGTGTGTACCGCATCCCTGCGCTCTGCATAGGTCTCAATTGTGGGCAGCACAGAGGCGCTTAGCGTACGTTTTTCGGGTACGCACATCTTGTTGTCAAATTTGCTGGGTTCAGTGCATCCGGACTGATTTTTCCGCTAACCTCATTGGAAAGAGCTATAAACAATTGCCCTGCGATAGTCGTCAAAGTCTGTTTGCCGTTAGTGTTGTTCACTTCAGCATCGCAGAGCAGCCTTTCCGTGTAACTTGGTGTGTCGGCTAGAATAACTGCAGTTGTGGCATTCGGTGATCGAATTTATACACATGTATCAAAGGTGTCCATGATAGAGTGTCATACTCCCAACCTGTAATTGGTCGATCCGTAAGTTTGATATCAGGACACATCGGCAAAATTCTACAGACTCTTGACTATCAAATTGTCACACTTAAGTTCGATCGTCAGTTGTTGGACTGTCAATCGATTAAGGCCACTCAGTTTATGGAAACTTTACTTCAGGGTCATTTGAAAGTTGACCTTTTGTTATCAAAGTTCACCTCCGTATGCACCAAGGGAATCATGACTGACTGTTTTACTGTGATGTAGTGGTAGCGGTTGATGGTTTCGGTCTTTGGTTGTTCGCCGAGCTTGGTATTTAGATTGTAAGCGTTTGGTGATGAAAAGTTTGCAATCTAATTACCATGCTAGGCGAACAACCGAATATCGAAAATGTTGTACTGTCTCCTGGAGCTGATAGACACGTGGATATTCCTTACGTGATATAAATACATCGGATGACCTGTTGGGAGTAAGTAAATCGTTGCCATTAGGGCCAGTCAGGGGTTGTCAGTTGTTTTACAATAGAAAGGGAAAGTCACTGGTAGCATCCTAAGTCTCCTGGGAGAGATTTCATTGTACGCTAAGACAGCTAATTAATAAGCCATACGAGCACCCTCAGTTCTCACTTCTCAGTCATTTCGTGATCTGAGGGTTTGATTCAGTCGCACAAAAATCCGATTCTCCCGCCTGGCTTTCTTGTCAAATAAGCAGTAGGTTTATCGACAGGAACCCATAATTTGAGCACAGTCCTTCCGCGATCTATAAGTTTAAATGCGTAATGTCAAATATATTCTTCCTAGTTCTTATTACCCACTGTTGTGTCACAACGACAGCTGAACCTTTTCACCACAATGTCGCCTATGTCCACGCTACGTTTGTGCATCTTATGAAAGTAAGCAGGTAGGCATTAATCATGTTTTTATTCGGGTTATTTTCTACATACCTCGTGCGTTAATGTTTGCGAAGGTGCATAATGTCCGTAATTTTCGCATTACGTTGAAGTAAAATCACTTGCAGTAATGGATAGCCGAAAGAGTTGTCCGTAATAATGCTATTTTTTTTGTTTAGCAAGCTACGCGTAAGCCGAAGCACTGTCGTCGTTCAGGCAAAGTTCCACCTGTGATCTACGCTTGATCAAGCCGGATATGGCAGCATGTTACCTTGTTTATTGTCAACCAAAATGTGATGCCGTACGTTTAGTGGATTTGTTAGGCACGCATGCAACTGACCTGTCTGTTTCTGGTAGTCAAAATGTCTGCTAGTCAAAGAAGACAAATCTGTATTATTTTCTTCAGACATGCAATTATTTCAGTGACTTCTCTCACAAGTGCTAACTTATCGGTCTTGATTCATGACCCATCGTGTTTCGTCATCCGGCCATTTGTAGTCAAATAGTTACTTGATTGTCCTGCTCTCTTTAATGGTGATGGTCGACTCAGGTGGACCGTAATAATCTTGTAGGCAAATGAGTACAGCAAACCGTAAACTAAGTATGTGCAATGTGTCTGAGATTGGTGATTATGATAGTGTGGCTGAGAAAGCTACATACTTTCGAAGTATTCGATATAATAGGCTCATGACTGTTGACGAGACATGTTTGCGTTAGTGATACTCGTGGTGTAGCGAGCTGCATGTGTGAACGACATTCGCGAGTTACGCCGGTATTATTGCGTGTTGGGGTCTAATAAATGCATGCTTTTCACACAGAATGGAGGGCAGGTGGGATTTCCCTCAGTCGATTTTCAAGCTGGTTTACTTCACGACGATGTGGTCGGAGAATTCTAATTTGATGTAGTCGAGAGTTCGGTAGATGTAGCATTATTATACTTTTCCTTAAACCGCCCTGAAGATTACAGATTGTAATACGTACAACAGCATTAAACATTATGGTACATCGAAGACCAGTGAATAGGAGCTTGATGGCGTCCGCGTATCATGTCCTTTGGCGAACTCTTAGGATATTCACCACGTGCTTGAGCGTTTCTAAAGATTTGAAGTATAGACAGACGTGTAAAGAGCAGGCTGCTTAGAATAACTGGGCTTCATTCAAGTTTACATTGAATGCTTATGATTTTTCAACGGTTCATTGGGTTTCAAAGTGTTAGGACTTTTTTAACGTTTTTAAAATATCCATTTTTCTATGCCGTCGTGTAACTTGCTCTTCCCGGTCTATGTAGGAAAAGTCGAGAATCTCCGTCATAAAAAAACCGGACGTTGACGTCTTGTGACAGGTTAATAGAAGTCTGACGAACCAATGTCGTCATCCTTTAAGTTGGAGGTTGGAAGTGTGCTAACGCTCATTTGTGTAAAACTTGACACTAGGTTTAATAGACTACCATCCACTCGATGCCTCACGCCACGAAATGTTGTGCCAAAAGCTTCGGTCAAAGACCCTGATCGTTGTAGATCTGGGCGTCCTCACAGCATCTCAGTTCACTTACAACCATGGATTCTCTCAAAAGTACCAATTCCATGCAGCACGAACCGAATTATCCTACCCACGGCTTGCGATGGAGTGGATGTGTGAAAATATGCTACTACTGACCCCTTCCCCACGGTCTTATAGAGGCTGACACTCAGACCCCTCCCAACCCCATTCTTAGTAAGTATTCTGAAAATCCCACAATGGGCAGCCGATCATAATAACACTGTGTTGGTGAGTCCCACTTCTTAACCCCTAGGCTCCGTTTTCCTCATCTTATGCTTAGGCCTAGATTAACCGTTGGCGTAGGTGCTTTCACCGTTCGCATTCTGAAGCGGATAGGTCAACAGGCCGTTGTCGCACGAACATTAGACTCGTTGAATGTCATCGACTGCTGCATTTCAGATACTAGAATCCGCGATAGTAGCTGACGTATCGAACCGACAACAAACACTTTGTGTAATCGACACTGGTTGTGCACTTTGAGTGACTCCACGGTCGCTACCAGTCCAGCTGGAGTAGTTAGAGCGCTCAAAACAACGACCATGGGCCGCATTGGTAGATTAGATTCCCGTTAGTAGGTTCAGTTAAGGTTACTGGGCACCAACACTTCCAAGATCTGTTGGTTTTGTCTGGTTATGCTCCAAATGACTACAGTGACGTCGGTGTCAGGCCGTCTTTTACTCGGATCTGGCATCTCTCCTTAGGTCGACACATAGCTTTCCTGTAATCATTTTGACAAGGGCTATGAACGCTCAGATCAGCCGCCTTTGTTGCCCGAGTCTCCTTTAAGCATTATATTTGAGCAGCCATTGTATCGCTCAGATAATCATCGTCATAACACCAAGGAGCCTGACCAGAATGTGCTGTGGTTCGGGTGGCCGCTGATCTCAACAGTGACGCGGAATATCCTAGAAAAAGACGTTACTAAAAAGGTTGAAAAGTAATGAAGGGAGACTAAGCAAATGGTGTGGGTGCAGATACGCCATTGACTGCAGCACACCGCCATATCGGATAGCGTTTCTAACCAACAGTTTGCGTGATCACAAGGACCCCAGCCAGACAAGCGGGACCTACCCACTTTGCTTAATGCAGTAGTCAAGGTTTTCATATTTCGTGACTACTTTGTTGCTTGACCACCACGTGGTTTCACCCAACTTTTGGTGGTCCCAGTATATAAAGCCCGGTTGGGTAAACGCTCAGCTGACATACGGAGTGCGTGACTCAACTGTTACAGGTTGTGCAACATGAGTAGTCGACCAGTTGGTCATGCATTCTGAACGTTTCGGAATAATCACCGGCAACTGCTGTGTTGCTCACGCGATCAGTCCACTTAGTGTGGGCTAGGTGACGGAGAAAACGGTCGTTAAACAAGCAAGTCTGTTGGCATCGTTGTGAATAGGCCAGGTTTCCGAGCCATAGAGCAAACCAACGTACGCAATCATTATATACCCTTCCTTTTAGCGACAACCGAACGTCTCGACTCCACAAATAACACAGGTTGTCAAAGGTAACACGTGTCTTTGTTATCCTCACAAATATCTCATCAGCAATATTACAAGCTGACGAGGTGGTGCTACCCAAGTATATGAAACTATCCACAATCTCGAGCGGATTACCTGCAATGAGAAAAGTCGGAATAGAAACGCCCCAGTCTTGAAGCAGCACTTTGAAGGTGCGAGGCGCCTTCCATACAAACCAGCCCAGTCACTCACCTTGTTCAGTATGGTACGCATGTCTTCGGCGGAGAGGCTAAGTAGGACACTATCATCCTCATACTCCAGATCGATCAACCAACTGTCAGGAGGAAGCTCAACACCAAGCTCACTGGACTCCGCGAGCGCACTTTCCAAAGTGTTGTCCATGGCAAAGTTGAACAGGAAGGGGAAAATCGGACACCCTTGACGGACATCATTAGAAGTAATGAATGCCTGTGACAGTTGTCTATATGCTCTCACCCTGCTTGCAGAGTGAGTATACAGTGATGTCAACAGATTTATGTTTTCCCCCAGAACTCCCTTACGAAGAAGACAGTTCCAAAGAGCGTTGGGAGCAACTGAACCGAAAAGTCTTTAGGTCTAAAAAGACCACGACCTTCGGCTAACTGTATAAGTGCCGATGTTCAAGATGTGTCGCAGAGTAAAAATGTGGTCAACGCACCCTCAACCGGATCGAAATTCTGCCTGTTCTCTACGTATCTGACTTTCGCTGGACTTAGAGAGTCGACGTAAAATGACGCCTGTGAGTAACTTGGACGCAACAGACACCAAACTGATCTCTCTGGGGCTGTCACATGAACTTCGGGCCCCCTTTTCGAAAACGGGAATTACGGTTAAAGGTGTCATCAATCACGAGGTATCCCTTCAGCTTTCCAAATCGTCTGGAGGACTTTCGTCATTTCTGATATCAACCTCTCCCTGCCGTCCTTGAAAAGAGAAGGAGAGAGGTCTGCACCAGTAGCCTTGTTATGCTTCACCAACTTGAGCTCCAGGGCCACTTTTACTTCCGACGGAGGGCCGTCTGAAACGCGATAACTGGCCACTCGGATTCCGTCGTCCACATGGTCTGATTAAGGCCAGTTGAACTGTTCTTCAAAGTGTTCAGCTCATCTGTCAAGTCGGTGCGATTGACTGGTGACAGGTGAACCATCTTTTACTCATATGGTCTCACTTACACCGACTCGATGACCAGTACAACCACGAATAAGGGAAAAAAGCCTTCTGCTATTCCCAGATAAAAAGGCTCAAACTACCTTTTTCGACGGTTCGACCAAGTGGCACTCACGATCTTTGCGCAAACTTTTAGGCAGCTCGCGTTTAGATTCACGACGGTCACCATCATGTTCACAACCCAGTGTGATTGAGCGACGCTTGTTCATGAGGTTTATCGACATGACAGAAATCCAGTTATGTCGCAACTTCACAGCACACTTTCATAGCTTCGGCGATTTGCTCCCAGTCTTCGTGAGGTTCTCCCATCTAACTTGAACCGGGCAATTTGTTCATCAATGCTTGCTGGAGAGCGTTCTTTACACTCTCCTCATTCGAATGTCGGTTAAATACCGGCGTATGTCTTCTGGTCAAATGACAACAAAACGGGCACACACAACATCATGGTTCGAGTCCAGGTGGTCGCTTCACAATGCACGACATTCTAACAGAATGTCGCAACCTTTAACTGATCACTGTGTGATCGGGTGTTGTTCGGCAGTTTTTAGGCAGCACGTGCAATGGTAAACTTTAGTTCACCCTTTGTTAACTATTTCAGAATGTGCATTGCATCCCTGAAATGTTGAGTGCTTCTGCAAGACTGTTGTGATTACATAGATTTATTGTTGGATAATATTATGGCACTTGTTGACTGGTTTGTCTACTTAGGGTGTTGCATTAGTGTCAGCGGATATGTACGGGATAATTTGAATTCTCTTACCCTTAAGATTATGACGGTATTCACTAATATAATAGGTCTCTGGTCACAGAGTGGTGTCTGCTTTAGGTTCGAGTTTCGTGTGTGTTATGTCACCCTGAGATGGTCGCTCAGCGTTGAGGACGTGAACCGTCTTGAGGCACCTGACCATCGATTTATGCGTTCGTTCGCTCATATCGAGTGGCATCAACGTGTAATCAACTTGGAGCGAGTATTTGGTGGTTAGTACCAGATGCGCTCCTCTTATCAGTCTTTTAACATTTGTATGGGCTTGATTGGTTATGCCATGTACCAAGGATGTCAATTAGTGGTCGGCCACCCCGAGCACCTTTTGCCGAGGTGGCGGCCGATTGACTTAAGATACGAGGTGGATGGTTGATAACTTGACGTGGTGAAACCAAGTCGTTCATCAGAGGGTTGGACAGGCACAGTAGGTAAGTCTAGCTCGTCCCCCAAACTGGGACCCTCGCGACTCAAAGTCGGCAACTGAAGACTTTAGGTGAGATGATGGCTAATCTGACTGAGTGACGTGAATGTTGCTGTTGCTTGATTGGGTTATCTGGGAAGTGAGTATACTTAATAACTCGGGGCAGAGAGCCGTGAGGAAGCTGTCTTGCTGCTGACTTCCTACTCTGACTTCTGTCTCGGTTGTCTGTTTCACAGTGTGGGCACCTTTATGTTAAATGTGTGAATATAAGCATAAATGTTATTAATAGTTTGCCCCCCTTTTTTCTCCTATCAAGGGCTTACTCCTTTCTTCATGGTTGTTTGACAGTCAAGCATCAGAACGCATCACTGTTGTATTTCTTTCTTTGGTGCTGATGAGGACCGTGATGATGAAGTGCGGGAACTTGGTCAACATGCCTTTAAACTGTTCAGTGAAAAAAACCTATACATTGAATACAGGGGTAGAACCTGTTAAAAATAGCACATTTATGGATAATACGTCATGTTCGGAAGTAGCATTGTTCATAGATAAAGTGTGATGCCGTCAATGCATTTTATTTGTTTGTTTCGTGGGGAATGCTGTTGACTTCGAGATACCTGTGGTTCACACAGTTGGTAGATTTTCCCCATTAAGCGAATACAGTTAGTCGTTCGGACTGACAAAGCGCTAGTTGTGATGTCAAGTACCGAAGTGTTGGGGAAAGTCTATGTTCCCTAAAAATGGGTTATTTTTCTAGATATCTTCGAAAAATAATTTGTGATCTTGAATTCTATCTTTTTGCGCCATAACTTGCTCAAACTTAATTCTGACGCACGTCTCTCCTGCGTCTTTGATTAGCGTATTCCATTTTTAATGTATCCGCTCGAGTGGGATTCTTCAGGGCTGTTCAAAGACTATATGCGCAGACGCTGGTCTGCTATGTTACCTTTGGTTTGAGAGCAAATACATTTTCGGTTGAAGTTCTTCTGTGTTCTTCTGGGGGTTTTTCGGGTATCGTTGCACTCTGTGCTACGTGTCCGTGATTTGTATAGTCGTGCGCTAGCCATTTCTTGCTGTCGTTGACCACCGAGTCTTAGCACAAAGGAACTGGGGAGATCGTTGGTTGTGCACTGATTATCGCCCAAGAGTAACAGTGCAACGCATGCGTTGAAGCTTAACTTATATTTATGTAGTGTCAACGTTAAGTAGTGCTTTTGACATCGAAGGTGTGTTATAACAACCACTGCACCTTTCTATCTGGGAGACGAAAGTGACTTTGGGGCTTGCTCTGAACGTTGCCTACCGTAACTGAAAATCGTTGGTGGATGCGTTGATGTGTCCACGGGATTGTTCGTGCGAGTCGCTTGAAGTCAGCCTTTCTAGATACTGCATTTCATACGGGAAAGCCCTGCCGATAACTAACGTACAGGTAAGCGCCTGTGATTTGAGCCGAACGACCTTTGGATCCGCAGTTTATATGCTGACCGTAGCTGTTCGAGTCGGCTAATAAAACGAGTCGCCAAATATGTTAACTTTCGGGTACAAGGCCAGTTGTTTGATCCGCGCTCATCAACAGCATTTTTGCGAGATCTGAGGCCTAGATAAGACGTTAGGGTCACGCTGACTACTGGATCTCATGTTGGATTAAATCATCAACTCAGTAACAGTAGCACTATCGAGTAGGTTAGTTACTGAGAGTCGGAAATTGACAAAAGGGATCTCAGTGACAACTTCTTATAGGGTTAAAAGATACAAGAACCTTTGGGTTGCAAATCAGGTAAATTTATCACTGGTTACGCCTCACTTTTTTTGAACTTCATTTTGTCTAACCACATTGTTACGATTATCGACTTGTTCGAGGGGATGATGTTCACCGCTTGTCCATCTTTGATAAGCAACACTTGTGTACGTTTCTATATGGTGATTTCACCATGTAAATGATGAGGCAGTCGGACAGCGGATATTCAGGAATAGCTATCTGATCATCTTATCTAAGGCAATCTCATTTGACCGGTTTCGTTGGCTCAACGTGGGCGGGAATTCAATAGCACAAGGACAAACCGCCGATATAAACGATCACTCGTCACCTACTGGGGTAACTACTAATCAGATCCCACCCACGTCTTCGCCTTTGTTTGATTAGCTAACAACACCATTTTTGTATTATTCTGAAACACTTGCATTGAAGTGTAGATGTATTGGAAACGCATTTACCCGTTTAACCCTGCCTTGTAATGACATTCGACTGCTTAGTGAATGACATGGAAGTATCTGGTAACCTAAGTTCAGTCACCAACCCATGCTATTCGTTTTATACTGTCCTGTTCTGCAGTATGCATTTGATATCAAAATAGATTGTACGATTTTTTTTAAGGACCTCATAGTTTTCATTGTACAGTTGACACTACTTACCACGTGGCTACAAGTTCAATTGAAGTATGAGTGTGTTGGTGTGCTTTTTGACATTCCATTCGATTGCGTAAACGTCAACTCATAATAAGTATTTGTCATAAATGCCCCTTTGTCACATGGTATGGTCAAAACACCGTTTTAACGCATATTGGTGTTTGATGAGAGGTGGATCCAGAAAGGTTACTTCCATACTTTCAGTTTCTTTTCATTAACGGTATCGATGAAACAGTTCTCACCCTACAAATTTTACCTCTCCTCAACAGTAGCAGACCACAATGTCTCCAGTAACATTTCTTTCATAATGATAATAATCTGTAGTACGAAGCGCACCTCTGTTTGACAATAGTGTCGTTAATCACCCGTGTGTGTAAGAATAGGAGGTAGTATGACTGGTGTACGGTAAGCGATGGTTTGCTGTTATGTGGCGGTAATTCCATGGTACCGAGACTGAATACCAAAGCTGCGACGTGAATTCGATTCCCTTGCTCCTTCAAATTCTCTTGTCTGTGTTTGTGAAGCCTAGCTCTATTCAGCCCACTTACAGGTCAATAAGCCACGTGTACAAAAAAAACGTCGCCTTTATCCTACAAACTGCTGGCTGCCGTGACACATAAGGTCACATGTGGCAGATTACCATCAAGCTGAGCATATCTGGACTAGAACAACCGCTACAACGAATAGTCCAACCCGCAACCGCTTAACTGGTTGTAAGACGTCGAAATCACTTTCCGACCAGCTGTTTGTCGTCTTTATTTTTTTATCTGATGATATCGACGAATACGCAAATTATAGCGTGTATATAACTGGTCATTGTTTCTCAGACTCATCATCATCATCATAGACAGCAATACATCAGTGGTTCACACTGATGCTTAACTATCACACAACCACGAAGGGAAAAAACCCTCTATGGGAGGAGAGAGAAAACCGAGAGGGGGACCTAATTACTAAAATAGCTACGTCTATATTTAAACATACAACAGCAAGGTGCCTACACCTTGCAAAGAAACAACCGAGCCGTAAGTGACTAAATTGCTTAATTGATGTTTTTCATTTAGACGCTGCTTTGCTAAACATTTTTATAATAAGGCGGATTCTGGCATTGTCTCGCGCGTTGAAAGAACCGACACACGAATAAGTATTATCTTAAAAATGAACAAATTACTCGTTACAAAGTCCAACGAAGTACCCCTAGAAATAATGCTTAATTGTTCAGATCTGTAGCAACTAGACAAACTGTAAGGCATTTGTGTTATTAAATGCCACCTTGGTATTTTTGATCTTTGATTAATGTAGTTTACGTGTAATGCGACGATGCCGTTGCTATCCAAACATTTTCTTACGTACTTCGATTACATACCTAGCTTGAAGTCGTTTCTTTTCTCGGATTTGCATGCTACCGCCACGTGTTTCTTATCGTCAACTGCAACTTTGAAAGCGAATTGTTCTTATTGTAAACCACAATGTGTAAACGTACGTGTGTTTTATTTTTCGTAGCTCTGTACTCCCTGAAAACTATCTCAGTAACATGTCAGACTCCGGTCTTACAGGTGAGTACTAATTTTCTGTTTTTCATCGTTATACTTCCTGTAGTGTGTTCGCAGATATGCTGTACCCAATCCTGCTCCCGGTGCCAAAAAGGCTTATGTCAGAGATAAGCCGCATATGAATATTGGAACCATCGGTCATGTTGACCATGGAAAGACTACTCTTACAGCTGCAATCACAAAAAGTTAGTCATCATGCTACATTACTCTTACTAGTTTCGCAGTTCTTTCTGAAAAGAAACGCACGATTTACCGTAGCTATGAAGAGATAGATGCTGCTCCTGAAGAGAAAAAGCGTGGTATTACGATCAACGCGGCGGTTGTAGATTACTGTACCGACAATCGACATTACGCTCACACTGATTGTCCCGGTCACGCAGACTATGTAAAGAATATGATTACCGGTGCTAATCAAATGGAATGCGCCATTCTGGTGGTTGCGGCAACAGATGGGACCATGCCTCAAACGAGAGAGCACCTTCTATTGGCTAAGCAAATCGGTATCGACAAACTGGTTGTTTTTATCAATAAGGCCGATGCTGCCGACCCGGAAATGCTAGAATTGGTTGAGCTTGAAATGCGCGATACACTGAAGCAGTATGGTTTTGATGGTGACAATACCCCCATTGTGAATGGATCAGCACTTTGCGCCCTTGAAGTACGTGCTCATTTTTGACTGGCTTGACTTCATTTTTATTTATAGAATCGAGATCCTCAGTTAGGTCGTGAAAAAATTCTTGAGTTACTCGATGTGATCGATGGAGTGCCTTTACCGAAGCGGGAAAAGGATAAACCGTTCTTGTTGCCTGTGGAACAAGTCTTCTCCATCACTGGTCGTGGCACTGTAGTCACAGGACGAATTGAGAGAGGCACAATTAATATGCAAGCACCCGTTGAAATTCTGGGATATAATCAGTCTCTAAAGTCTACTGTGACAGGTGGTTATGGTTGCTTTCTGTTTTCGTAATGTACAAGCTTGATACACACTTTGTGCATACTTTTCGCAACATTAGTCGCTGTGTCAGATACAGCATATCTTATTGACCAGGGAAACAGGTGTTTGATAGCACATCGTAATCTCATTCTCTAACATTTTCTCTGATCTTGATGTCCACTTACTTTGATCTCCCCTAAATTGCAGATAACATTTTTAGGCTCGATCGTCTAGTCGTATGTGTGAGTAGTTGCAATCAATCGTATTCCGAATAAACAATAACGGGGTTTTACCAATAATTTCGGCACGAAAAGTTACTTTCTTCCGAGGAAACTACCAAACTGGTTATTAATTATCATTATTTCTTCAAAAGGTATGTCTCATCTAAGTGATACCTCCGGCCGTTAACACAATGATCCTGTGCTTTACTAAGTAGCCAGTTGTTTCAGTTCCAGGAATTCATGCTAGTATTGAATATCTTGAAAAAAATAACCATACGCGGATCCCTTGCCAAAGTATATCTTGGTTAGTAACACTCGGAATCTAGGACAATATTTTCAGGTAAATTTTGATCTGCACACTTCTGTATTATACTGTGCTGTTTGTATTGTGCCAAATGAGAGATCACTTGCTTATCAGCAGTATACTTTCAAGTAATTATAATATAAATTTCTATTGTTCTTCACTGCTCTTGAACATCGCGACGTTCTTACTTGTTTAAGCTGGCGGTTTCTACTTTCCTTACATGTATATATACAGTAGCCAACTACGGTGTGGCTTCTCTTAAGATCTCGGCTTCAGTTGTGTACTTCCACTCACTTGTTCTATGTGCATGCTTTCATGTATGTTCATTGCATTAGGCCTGATGTGAACTTGATGTAGTCATACTGTCGATTGCACGCGGCGAATTCCCGCAGTTTCTTAACTGCTCATTCATCATCCTAACCTTCAAAGTCGTTCTATCAGCTCCTTTTTGACTGTTGCCTAATGCTTTCAAGCGTTTTACGCTTTGCGCCTTTCTGAGTGCCGCTGAGTGGTTGAGACCCATCTCGCCTCCGTTGGTCCCAGACTAGACAGGAGTTAACTGCTTATTATATTTTCAAACCTTTATGGGATTGTGCGGTTTGTTTCTTGAACTGTCGCGTTCTTTTGACGTGATACCTGTTCGGACCTCAGTTTGATTGATTACCCTACAAGAAGGGCATTCTAACGAGAATCGAGGACATCGTTACTTGTCTGCTGCGTATGTCATAACTACTTACCTTCCAACCTTTCCGTTAGTAGGTAGTTCTTTTTTATTAAATCTTTTTCATTCTCGATATTTCTATCAAACTGGCAATCAGGTATTGAGATGTTCCATCAACTGATGAATCAGGCAGAGGCTGGCGATCAGGTTGGACTTCTTCTCAGAGGACTCAAACGCGATGATGTTCGGCGTGGTCAAGTAGTGGCCGAACCAAAGTCACTAACTATGCACAACCACATCCAATCACAGGTATGCTTTTTTTACTAACAGTCTGCTCCATGTGACAATTTGTTTCTGTTATGCTTTGGAATTGTGACGAACTACGTGCTATTTTACGCACAATACTTCAATGACATCGACTACCAGTCACACGGATGCGAGTTTGAATCCCGGTCATTTTGACCGCCCAAAACTAGGTAAAAACAGTCAGAATGATCGGGATTCAAACTCTCATCCGTGCGATTGGTAGTTGGTGACAATGAGCTATTGTGAGATTAAATCCCAGTCATTTTGACTGCTTCTACCTAGTTTTGGGCAGCTCGCTATATGCAGTCCTCGTGATTCAGCATGGTGTATGACGGCAAACACTTTGTGGTAGAGTACCCGCTTTGCCTACTGTTATATCTAATTTTATAGCTAACTTTGGTAGTTATTTCTAAAGTGACAAATCATATTGCCATCGCGTCATTTGAATCTTCGTATGACTCAATCGATCAGGCTAAACTTCGCTTCAATCTTTTCATGTCACTTCCGTCACAACTCGATTGAAATTTGACGCAGTATGATGACATGCGTACCTTGATTATCTGTTTAGTTAAACTGAATGATCTTAGGGCGGGATTGGGAATTTTAATCGTGCTATGTCAACCGATTGATAGAAATTTGACATGCTTACAGTCTGTTAGCTCTTTAGATTGTACTAATGAAAACAATATTCGATTTGGTAAGGTTTACTGTAATCTGCTATCATCAGCTTACTAGGCTAGGGTGTTGATTCATAGGCTGTTACTGGATTTTCAGAGATTAGAGAAAGTTCACGAGACCTATGCACCTGTGGCCCTGTGTTTGACTATATTAAAAGAAAATATAGTGAAGGAATAACAGCTTCATGTGCAGATTTCCTTTCCAGAAATAGAGGGGATTATTATAATGTGAAGTTGCCTCATGAAAACGCGATCGGAGTTCTAATCTGGCCGCGACTGGAATATGTACTCTTGAAGAGCTCTAACAATAACAAAACCCGAATCTAGCGCCTCTTTTCGAAAGGGACTAGCTGGAAAGTCTTTCTGAATACAAAGGCTGTGATCAGATGTGAATGATGTTCAAACTGAAATTAACCTAATCCCCGACTACTCGTCAAAGTGTGAAGTGTAATAAAACGAGATGAGATTAGAATGGAGAATGTATTACCCGGCCGTGAGCACTCAAACTTGAAACGCGTACACTTTAACGTATTCGCACGCCTTGCACTGCCACTAGACGTACGCCACGTCAAAGTTATTCAGGTGGCCACGCAACTTCGATTATCAGGACAACAACAAAAACGCGTCCATGGACTTTCCTCTTAAAGTCGTCTACTGACGATTTTGTTGCGATAGCTTTGGGCAGGGTTTCCCAGAATTGGCGTAACCTAACACTAAGAAAATGGTCGCATTTCAGGCGACAAATTTAGTTATACTTTATCAGCGGTTAACCTTAATGGTGATGATTCAGACTATGCCAGACTATCCCAGACGGTGTTACGGTTGTTGTGACACTGGGTAAGTTCAATTGGGATCGCCTATGACATATCGATATGTATATTGGATCGTCCCTTTTGTTACGCACTCAATCGCTTGACCCAGAACCGAGAAAGAGAATAGATGCAGCAACAGCGTTTATCGAAAGGACGAGGCGAGTCAGAATTGGGCCACATAGGCTCTAAATTTATAGGGCGACATGAGTACCATACATGGCCGATAAGATACATAACATATCAATCGAGACGATCATATCTGGCAGTTAAAGCGTTAGAACAAATCACGTTATAGGGGGCATCAGAAAGTGAACGCTAGAAAACAGTTCAGATAACGTACAGGCATTCGATCGCGCAGCTGCAATCTGACTAACTGAGTGGGGTTGATTAGCTGAATGAGTGAGTGAAAACATCAATTCGCTTGAAGTCTGGTCGATCAATCGATATGACGTGGTTCGCTTTTGCTGCTTCGTTAGGTGATGCGTCTCCTAACACCTCCCCTTAGAGCTCGTTGATCGTACGTCTGTAAGTGAGGATTGCGCTCCATGTTTTCTATTGAACTGCTGTTCCATCGGAAAACTCCTGTTAGTCGTCGATGGTCTGGAAGGGTATAGTAGATGGCTGGACACTCGTAGTTTTGCGTCCTATCAGAGCTTCTGCTGGAGATTTCCATTCCGGAATCTGTCGATTCAGCATCTTTCGGTAATTAGGATAGGGCGCTTTAAGGATGTCGGTCGTATATCCCTCCCCTGTGGCCTTTTGAAGGACTTGTTTGAACGTGTTCACAAACAGTTTAGTCTGGCCAGTTGATTTCATACGGTTGTGCAGTGACCGTATGTTTTGACGTAGGTTCTGATAAACGCAATCCGGTTTCTTATCTGGCAGCGGTGCTTGCAATTTCACATTTCTGCACAACTGATTGAGTGACGCGTCCAACAGTTTCAGTCGCCCAATCCAGTCCAAACCAAGGAGATTCAATTTCGAATGTTCGGTGAGATAAATTGTGCCACTTGTATGGACATCACCGCATTCAATAACACAGTCCAACTCACCAATCAGTGTCAGTTTTTATCCGGATGCGTTCTGGGCTGAATGTTCTGTTTTCCTGTACGGCGGACAGTCAATGTTATTCCCAGTCTGTCGCGAAATCAGCGTGATGTCAGAACCAGTGTCTAGCTGTAGGCGTGTAGGACAGACATTAATTGTCACTGAAACGTACTTTCGGCGTGCAGCGATGCTGGGGTTAAAGGTGGCCAAAACGGAATTCAGCCTTGCACTTTGTTTCTTCGGTTTCTTCTGGTGGTTCCTTGAAAACGACAGCGGACTTCTGATTGTCAGGGTTGAACGGCAACATGTCTCCTTGTGCCTGAAGCGATTGCATTTTTGACATCTGTGGTGCTTGAATGGACAGAATCGCACATAATGCCAATCACCGCATTGCCAGCATGCAGTTGGAGGCTTGGATAAGGGCTTTTTACCTTGCTTCTCGGTGCTTAGGTTGCTTGGTCGCTGCGAAATGACATGGACTGAAGGTAACCCTGATTGTTCAATCATGGCCGTGTCATGTTTCAGATTGATCAACCGTTGGCACTCCACTGTCACAGATGCCAACATCATCATCATCATAACAGCCATGAGCCTGACCAAAAGGTACTGTGG